>RXID01001181.1:0-286282 GCA_005019695.1 Trichopus zeylanicus subsp. travancoricus | reverse complement strand
CTCCTACTACTACAATTACTACTAGGACTACTACAACAACAACAACTACTACTATTACTTAGACTAATACACCCACTCCTATAACTACAGTTACTACTACTACTGCTGCTGCCACTATTACCACTACTACTACTACAACTACTACTACTACTACAACTAATACTAATATTACACCTGATGCTGCTACTGCTACTGCTGTTGTTACTCCTAATACTACAACTTCTACTACTACTACTACTACTACTACTACTAATACTACTGCTCCTACTACGGAAAGTACTACTACTACTAGTCCATCTACTGCTACTACTACTACTGCTATTGCTGCTGTTGCTGCTACTACTACTCCTCCTACTACAACTATGATTGCTACTACTACTACTACTCCAGCTAAAACTACGATTGCTACAACAACAATAACAACAACTACTACTACTACTGCAAGTGTTATTAAACTACTACTACAACAACAACAACTTGTACTATATCTATTGGAATAACTACTACTATTACAACTACTACAACTACTTCTATTACTACAACTACAACTACTACAACTACAACTACTACTACAAATACTACTACTACTGGTGCCACAACTACTCCTACTACTACAACTACTACTTTTGCTACTAGTACTACTACTACTAATATTGCTACAACAACAACAACTACTACTAGTACTTCTACTCCACCTACTTTAGCTTCTACTACTACAACTACTACTACAACAACTACTAGCTAGTACTATTATTGCTACAACAACTACTACTACTCCTCCTATTACTAGTACTACTACTTCTACAACTGTTACTACTACAACTACTACTATTACAATTACTACTACAACTATTTTTATTACTACTAATGCTACTACTATGACTTCCACCACTACTACTACTACAACTACAACTTTAAGTCCTACCACCACTACCACTACTATTACTACTATTACTACTACCACTACTGCTACTTCTACTACGGCTAAAACTACTTCTGCTTATGCTACTACTATAAATACAACTTCATCTACTACTGTTAATGCTACTGCTACTATTACTTCTGTTGCTAGTCCTACTAGTACCCCTATTACTACTACTACTGCTCCTACTCCTACTACTACAAATACTACTACTACTACTACTACTACTACTACTAATACTACTACTACTACTACTACTACTACTACTTAAACTACTACACCTACTCCCACTACTATAATTACTACTACTACTACTATTGCCACTATTACCACTACTAATACTACTACTACTACAACAACTAATACTAATACTACACCTGCTACTACTGTTGCTACTGCTATTGCTACTCCTAATACTACTACTTCTACTACTGCAACTACTACTACTGCTAGTCCAAATTTTGTTATTGCTACTACTACTGCTACTACTACTACTACAACTACAACTACTACAACTACTACAACAAGAACAACAACAACTACTACTACTACAACTATTACTACAACTATTTTTGCAACTACAACTATGACTATGACTATTATTATTAGTGATACTACTGTAACTACTACTACTACTTATACTACATCTACTACTGGAAGTGCCGCTACTACTACTACTACACCAACCCCTACTCCTACTACTACTCCTACTATGACTACTATTAGTAGTGGTAGTACAAGTAGTCATAGTAGTAGTGTTAGTTATAGCAATAGTTGTAGTAATAGGAGTAACTTTTGGAGTAGGAGTAGAATTAGTGGGAATATTTATAATAGTTGTAGTATGAGTACAAGTAGGAGTAGGAGTTGTAGTAGTAGCAGTAGGGGTAAGAGTAGTAGTATTAGTGGCAGAAGCAGTAGTAGTAGTAGTAGATGTTCTTGTTGTTGTTGTTGAAGTAGAAGTAGTATTAGTAGTAGTAGTTGTAGTAGTAGTAGTAGTAGTATTAGTTGTAGTAGTAAGGGTAGGAGTCAGAGCAATAGTAATCGAAGTAGTGGTAGTAGTAATAGTAGTAGTAATAGTAGGAGTTGGAGTTGGAGTAGGAGTAGTAGTAGCAGTACCAGTAGTAGAAGTAGTAGCAGTAGTAGCAGTAGCAACAGTTGTAGTTGTAGTAGTAGTACTAGTAATAGTAGCGGTAGCCATAGGAGAAGTAGTGGTAATAGTAGTAATAGCAGTAATAGTAGTAACAGTAGTAGGAGTAGTGGTAGTTGTAGTATAAGTAGTAGGAGTAGTAGTAGGAGTAGTAGTAGGAGTAGTAGTAGTTGTAGTAGTTTTAGTAATTGTACATGTCGAAGGAGTGATAGGAGTAGCAGTTGGAGTAGGAGTGGCAGTACGATTTTTAGTTGTAGTAGTACTAGTAGGAGTAGAAGTAGTAGCAGTAGCAGGAGTAGTAGTTGTAGTAGTAGCAGAAACAACAACAATAGTATTGGTATTAGCAGTCATTGTGATCATAGAAGTAGCACTAGTGGTAGTAGTATAAGTAGATGTTGTAGCGTTAGTAGTAGTAGTAGTTGTTGTAGTCGTAATAGTAGCAGTAATAGTTATAGTACTAGTAGTTGTAGAAGTAGTACTAGTAGTGGTAAGAGCAGTAGTACTAGTCATAGTTGTAGTAGTAGCAGCAGTAGTAGTAGAAGAAGTAATCATTGTAATACTACTACTAGTAGTAGTATTAGTAGTGTTGGTCATAATAGTAGTAGTAGTAGTCATAGGAATAAAAGTAGCTGTAGGAGTTGGAGTAGGAGTAGTTGTAGTGGTGATAGTAATAGTAGTAGTACGAGTCAAACTAGGACTAGGTGTAGTAGTAGCAATAGTAGGAGTAGGAGTTGTAGTAGTAGTGGTAGGAGCAGGAGCAAGAGTAGTAGTGATAGTTACTGTTGTTGTTGAAGTAGATGTAGTATTAGCGATAGTAGGATTAGTTGTAGTTGTAGGAGTTGTAGTAGTAGTTATTGTAATAGGAGTTGGTGTACGAGTATGGGTAGTAGTAGGAGTAGAACTAGCATGAGTAAGAGTAGGGGTAGGACTGGTAGTAGAAGTATTAGGACTAGGAGTATTAGTAGAACTGACAGGAGCAGAAGTAGGAGTAGTAGTAGTAGTAGTTGCTATTATTGTTGAAGTAGAAGTAGTATTAGTAGTATTTGTTGTAGTAGTAAGGGTAGGAGTTGGAGTAAAAGTAATTGAAGTAGTGGTAGTAATAGTGGTGGGAGTAATATTAGCAGTAGGAGTTGGAGTAGGAGTAGTAGTAGCAGTACTAGTAATAGAAGTAGTAGCAATAGTAGCAGCTGCAACAAAAGTAGTTGTAGTAGTATTAGTACTCATAGTAGTAGTAGCAATAGGGGTAGGAATAGTAGCAGTTATAGCAGTTGTAGTAGTTGTACATGTTGGGGGAGTGGTAAGAGTAGGAGTTGGAGTAGGAGTGGTTGTATGAGTTGTAATAGTAGTAGTAGTACTAGTAGGAGTAGAAGTAGTTGCAGTAGCAGGAGTAATAGTAGTAGTAGTAGCAGTGTTAGTAGTACTAGTAGTTGTAGTACTAGTGCAGCAGCAGTAGTAGTAGTAGTAGTGATAGCAACAGTAATAGTTGTAGTGGTAGGAGTAGTTGTTATAGAAGTAGTACTATTAGTAGTAGAAGTAGTCATTATACTAGTAGTGTTAGTAGTAATAGTAGTAGTAGTAGTCATAGGTATAGAAGTAGCAGAAGGAGTTGGAGTAGGAGTTGTAGTTATAGTAGTACTAGTTGTAGTATTTCAAGCGATAGTACGAATAGGTGTAGGACTAGGAGTAGTAGCAGTAGTAGTAGAAGTAGGAGTTGTAGTCGTATTGGCAAGCGCAGGAGCAATAGTAGTAGTAGGAGGAGTAGTAGTTGTAGTAGTAGCAGTAGTAGTAGCATCGTACTAGTAGTAGTAAGAGTAGTAGTTCTAGTAGTAGCAACAGCAGATGCATCGTACTAGTAGTAGTAGTAGTAGTCGTAGTAGCAGTAGCAACATCAGTAGTAGTAGTAGTTATTGTTGTAGTTGTAGTAGTACAGCAGTAGTAGTGGTAGTAGTAGGAGTGTAGTAGCAGTAGTAGTAGTAGAAGCAATAGCTCTAGTAATAATAGTAGAAGTACTAGTAGTGGTAGTAGTAGTTGTTGTAGTAGTTGTTGTTGTAGTAATAGAAGTGGTAGTAGTAGTAGTTCTTGCAGTAGTGGTGGTAGTAGCAGTGACAATAGTAGTAGTAGTCATGGTAGTAGCAGAAGCAGGTGTAGTAGTATTAGAAGTAGTAGTAATAGTTGTTGAAGTAGTAGTAGTAGGAGGAGTAGTAGTAATAATATTATTAGTCGGAAAAGGAGTAGTATTAGTAGAAGTATTTACAAAAGTAGTAGTAGGTGCATTAGCAGTAGTTCTTGTTGTTGCTGTTGTAGTAGTAGTAGTATTAGCAGGAGTTGTAATAGGAATAGTAGTTGTAGTAGCAGGAGTACTAGTAGTAGAAGAAGAAGTAGCAATAGTAGTAGTTATAGTAGTAGTAGTAGTAGCAGTAGCATGAGTTGTAGTGGTAGAAGTAGTAGTAATAGTAGTAGTAGTAGCTATAGTAGTATAAGAGATAGTAGTAGTAGTATTAGTACTAGTAGTTGTATTAGTAGTAGGAATAGTAGTAGTAATAGAAGAAGTAGTTGCAATAATAGTGGTAGCTGCAGCAGCACAACTATTAGTTGGAGTTGGAGTAGTTGGAGCAAGTGTTGCAGTTTGAGTTGGAGTGGAAGTAAAGGTAGCAGTACTAGTTGCAATAGTAGTGCTATGAGTAATAGTTGTACTAGTGGATGGAGGAGGAGGAGTAGTAGTAGTAGTAGAAGTATTTGCCATAGTAGCAGTAGAAGTAGTGGTGGGAGCCACTATAGTTGTTGTACTAGTACTAGTAATAGTAGTAGTAGTAGTAGTAGTAGTAGTAGTAGTAGTTGGTCTAAGAGTTACAACAGCATCTGGAATAGTAGTAGTAGTAGTAGTAGTAGTATCACCAGTAGCAGTAGTCGAAGTAGTAATAGTAGCAATAGAAGTAGAAGTAGGACTAGTAGCAGTCGTATAAGTAATAGTAATAGTAATAGTAGTAGTAGTAGTGGTCGAAGGAAGACAAGGAGTAGTAGTAGAAGCAACAGCAACAATAGTAGTATTACAAGTAGTAGGGATAGTAGTTGGAGGAGGAGTAGTAGTAGATGTAGTAGTAGGGATAGTACTAGGAGTAGGAGTTGGAGTAGGAGTAGTATAGTAGTAGTAGTAGTAGTAGTAGTAGTACTGGTAGCTGTAGTAGTAGTATAAGTAATAATAGTAGCAGTAGTAATAGATGTAATAGCGGTAGTAGTAGTAGTAATTGTAGTAGTAGTAGTAGTAGTAGTAGTAGTAGTGGTAGTAGTAGTAGTAGTAGTAGTAGTAGTAGTAGTAGTAGTAGCAGTAGTAGTAGTAGTAGTAGTAGTAGTAGCAGTAGTTGTAGGAGTAGTTGTAGCAATAGGAGGAGGAGGAGGAGGAGGAGGAGGTGGAGTAGTAGTAGCAATAGTTGTAACAGCTGTAGTAGTACCAATAGGAGTAGTAGTAGAAGTAGAAGTAGTAGGAGTACTAGTAGTTGTAGTAGAAGTAGAAGTAGTTGTAGCGGTAGCAGTAGTAGAAGTTGTAGTGGTAGCTGTAGTACTTGTAGTAATAGTAATAGTAGTAGTAGAAGCAGTAGTAGTAGTAGTAGTAGAAGTGGTAGTAGTATTAGTGGTAGTAGCACTAGTAGTAGTAGGTGTAGTAGTATTAGCAATTGAAGTCGTAGTAGTAGTAGTAGTAGTAGTAGTAGTAGTAGTTGTTGTTGTAGTAGTAGTAGTAGTAGTAGTAGTAGTAGTCGTAGACGTAGTAGTAGTAGTAGTTGTTGTTGTTGTTGTTGTTGTTGTAGTACTAGCAGTAGTTACCATAATAGTAGCATTAGTAGTAGCAGTAGTAGCAGTAGGAGTAGTAGTATTAGGAATTGAAGTAGTGGTAGTAGTAGTAGTAGGAATAGTAGTAGTAGTAGTAGTAGTAGAACTAGTTGTTGTAGTTGTAGTAGTTGTAGTAGTCACAGTAATAGTAGTAGCAGTAGTAATAGAAGTGGTAGTAGTAGTGGTATTATTAATAATAGCAGTAGTAATAGCAGTAGTAGATGTAGTAGTACTACTAGTAGTAGTTGTTGTAGTAATTGTTGGAGTAGCAGAATTAGTAGAAGTAATATTAGTTGTTGTTGTTGTTGTAGTAGTTGTAGTTGGAGCAGTAGTGGTAGTAGTAGTAGTAGTAGCAGTAGTAGTTGCAGTAGCAGTTGTTGTAGTTGTAGTGGTAGACGTATTAGCGGTAGCAATAGTTATAGTCATAGTAATTGTGTAGTAGTCGTTGCAGTTGTAGTACTAGTAGAAGTGGTAGTAGTACTAGAAATAGTATTAGTACTAGTATTAATAACAGTAGCAGTAGTAGGAGGAGAAGTAGTAGTAGTAGTAGTAGTAGTAGCAGCAGCAGTAGAGTTAGCAATAATCGAAGTAGGAGTAGTAGTACTCGTAGAAGCAATAGTTGTAGTAGTAGTTTTAGTAGTAATAGTACTAGTAGAATTAGTAGTAGGAACAGTAGAAGTAGTAGTAGGAACAGTAGTAGTAGTAGGAGGAGGAGTAGAAGTGGTAGTAGTGGGAGTAGTTGTAGTACTTGCAGGATTTGAGGTAGTGCTAATAGTTTTAGTTGTTGTAGTAGTGTTGTAGTAGTAGCAATGGTAGTAGAAGTAGTAGTAGCAGTAGTAGTAGAAGAAGTAGTCATAGTAGTATTAGTAGTTGTGGCAGTAGCAGTTGTTGTTGTTGTAGTCATAGTGGTTGTTATTGTTGTAGTAGTAGTAGTAGAAGCTGTACTTGTATTATTATTATTATTAGTATTATTATTAGCAGTAGTAGTTGTTGTTGTAGTAGTAGTTGGAGTAGCAATTATAGAAGGAGTAGTAGTTGTGTTAGTAGTAGTAGTCATATTAGAAGTAGTAGAAGTGGTAGTAGTAGTGGTTATTGCAGTAGTACTAGCAGCAATAATAGTTGCAGTAATAATAGTAGTAGCAGTAGTACTTCTTGTAGTATTAGTTGTTTTAGTAGTACTAGTAACAGTAATAGTAGAAGAAGTACTAGTAATAGTGGTAGTAAGAGTAGTAGTAGGAGTAGTAATAGGAGAAGGACTAGTAGTAGGAGTCGTAGTAGGAGTAGTAGTAGGAGTAGTAATATGGGTAGGAAAAGCAGTAGTAATAGTAGTAGTAGTAATAGTAATAGTTGAAGTAATAGTAGTAGTAGTAGGACGAGTAGGAGTAGTAGTAGGAGCGGCTATAAAAGTAGTAGTTGTGGCCGTAGTAATAGTAGTAGTAGTATTAGGAATAGTAGTAGAAGTGGTAGAAGTTGTAGTAGTAGATGTGGTAGTAGTTGTTATTGTAGTAGTAGCAGGAGTAGTAGTAGCAGTAATAGTAGTAGTATTAGTAGTAGTAGTAGTGGTGGTGGTAGTAGAAGTAGTAGTAGTGGTAGTAGTAGTAGTAATAGTAGTATCAGTAGCAGTAGTCGTAGTGATGGTAGTGGTGGTAAGAGTAGTAGTAGTAGTAGAAGTTGTTGCAAGAATAGTAGTAGTTGTAGTAAAAGTAGTTGTAGTAAAAGTAGTGGAAGTTGTAGCAGAAGTAGTAGTAGTAGTAATTGTAGTAGCAGTAATAAAAGAAGTAGTAGTAGTAGCAGCAGCAGCAACAGTAGTATTAGTAGGAGTTGCCATAGTAGTAATAGCAAAAGCACTTGTTGTAGCTATTATAGCAGAAGTAGCAGTGGTAGTAGTAGTAGTTATTGTAGTAGAGTCAGTAGCAGTGTAGTATTAGTTGTAGTAGTAGTAGTAGTAGTTGTAGTACTAGAAGTAGTTGTAGTAGTAGTGGTGGTAGTAGTAGTAGCAGAAGCAACAGTCGTAGTAGTAGTAGTAGTGGCCATAGTAGTAGTACTAGTGGTTATAGTTGTAATAGTACTATTAGTAGCAGTAGTGATAGTAGTAGTTGTAGCATGAGTAGTAGCAGTAGTGATAGTAGGCGAAGAAGTAGAAGTAGTTGTAAAACTTGAAGCAGTTGTGGTAGTAATATTAATAGTAGTAGTAGCAGCAACAATAGTAGTAGCAGTGAAAGTAGTACTAGCAGTTGTAGAAGCAGTAGTGCAGCAGCAGTAGCAGTGTAGAAGTAGTAGTAGTAGTAGCAGCAGCAGTACCTATAGTAGTTGCAATAATAGTAACAGTAGTAGAAGTACCTGTAGTGGTTGCAATAGTAGTAGCAGTAGCAATTGTAGTAGTAGTATTTGTAGCTGTAGCAGAATTAGCAGTAGTTCTAGTAGTAGAAGCAGTAGCAGAAGTAATAGCAGTAGCATTTGTAGCAACCGTAGTATTAGTAGTAGCATTAGCGGTTGTAGTAGTATTAGTAGTTGTGGTATTAGTTGAAATGGTAGTAGTAGCAGCAATAGCAGCAATAGTAGCAGCAGCAGCAGCAGTAGTAGTAGCAGTAGCAGTAGCAGTAGTAGTAGTAGTAGTAGTAGTAGTAGTAGCATTTGCCATAGTCACAGCAGTAGCAATAGAAGCAGTAGTTGTAGCAAAAGTTGCAGCGGTATGAGTAGTGATAGTAATAGCAGTCATAGCTGTAGAAGCGGTAATAGTATTAGGAGTAGTAGTAAGGGTTGTAGAAGTAGTAGTAGTTATAGCTGTAGTTGTCAAACTGGTAGTTGTAGTAGCAACAGTAGTAGAAGCTGTTGCAATTGTAGTAGCAGGAGTAGTAGTAGAAGTAGTAGTAGTAGTTAGAGAAGTAGTAGGTGTAGTAATCATAGTAGTAGCAACAGCAACCAAAGCTGTAGCAGTAGTAGTAGTAATAGTAATAGTAGCGATAAAAGCAGTACTAATAGCAGTAGTAGCAGCAGCAGTAGTAATTGCAATAGTAGTAGCAGTAGTTACAGTAGTAGCCGTATTAGTAGCAGCAGCAGCAGCTGCAGCAGTAGTAGTGGTTGTAGCAATAGTAGTAGTAGTTGTTGTTGTTGTAGCAGTAGTTGTAGTAGTCGGAAAAGAAGTAATAGTGATAGTAGTAGTAGAAGTAGCTACAACAAAAGTTGTAGTAGTTCTAGTACTGGAAGTAGTATTAGTAGTAATAGGAGTAGTAGTAGTACTACTAGTAGAAGTAGCAATAGTAGCGGCAGTAGTTGCACTGGTAGTAATAGATAGTAGTAGTAATAATAGCAGTAGTGGTAGTAGTAGCAATAGTACTAGTAGTAGCAGATATGATAGTTGTTGTAGAAGTAGTAGCAGTTGTAGGAGTAGTTGCCGCAGCAGTAGTAGTTGCGATAGTTATAGTAGTTGCTGTATTAGTAGTAGTAGTGGTAGTAGTTGTAGCAGCAACAACAACAATTATAGTGGTAGTAGTCATACTAGTAGTAGTAGTAGTAGCCACAGTAGAAGTAGCAGTAGTAGTGGTTGTAGTTGTAGCTATAGGAGTAGTAGTAGCAGTTGTAGTAGTAGCACTAGTAGTTGGAGTAGCATTTATAGGAGTAGTAATAGCTGCAGTAGCAGTAGTAGCAGTAGCCACCGTAGTTGTAGTTTGTATAGCTAGCAGTCAGAGAGTAGTAAGTCGTAGTAGTGTCAGTAGTAGTTAGTAGTAGTCGTAGTAGTAGTAATAGTCAAGTAGTAGTAGTAGTAGTAGTAGTAGTAGCAGAAGTCGTAGTAGTAGTAGTAGTTGTTGTTGTTGTTGTGTCGTTGTTGTAGTAGTAGTAGTAGTAGTTGTTGTTTGTTTGTGTTGTTGTAGTAGTAGTAGTAGTAGTAATAGTAGTTAAAATAGTAGTAGTAGTGGTGGTAATAATAGTAGCAGCATAGTAGTAGCAGTAGCAGAAGTAGTAGTAGTACCAATAGTAGTAGCATAAGTAGTATTTGAAGTAGTAGTACCTGTAGTAGCAGCAGAGCAGTCGTTGGATCGGTAGTAGTAGCCATGCTGGTAGTAGTAGAAGTAATAGCAGTAATAGTAGAAGTAATAGTAGTAGTAGTAGTAGTAGTAGTAGTAGTAGTAGTAGTAGTAGTAGTAGTAGTAGTAGAAGCGCTATTAGAGGCAATAGCAGTGATTGCAGTAGCAACAACAGTATTAGTAGGAGTAGCAACAGTAGTCGTAATAGAAGTTGTGGTAATTGTCATCGTAGTGGGAGAAGTATTTGTAGTAGCAATAGTATTAGAAGTAGTAGAAGAAACTGTGTAGCAATAGTAGTAGAACTAGTAGAAGTAGTGGCAGAAGTAGTAGTAGTAGTGCTAGAAGTTGGAGTAGTCGTAGTAGTAGTAGTGCTTGTATTAGTAGCAGAAGTAGTATTAGTAGTTACAGCTGTAGTAATAGAAGTAGTAGTAACTGTAATAGTAGCTGTACGAGTAGTAGTTTTAGCAGCAGCTGCAGCAGTAGTGGTAGTAGTAGTAGTAGTAATAGTATTAGTAGTTGTATTAGTAGACGCAGTAGTAATAGTAGCAGAAGTTGTAGAAGTAGTAGTAGTTGTAGTTGTCGTGGTTGTAGTAGTTGTACTAGTCATGGTAATTGTAGGAGCAAGAGAAGTAATAGTAGTAGTAATAGTAGCAGAAGTAGTTGCAATAGTAGTAGTAGCAATAATAGTTGTAGTTTTTGAAGTTGTCGTAGTTGTAGTAGTAGCCGCAGCCATAACAACAGCAGGAGCAACAGCAGCATAAGTAGTACTTGTAGTAGTAGTTATAGTAGTTGTAATAGCAACATAGTACTCGTAGCAGCAGCAGTTGTAGTAGTAGTAAGGGTAGTAGTGGGGTAGTAGCAGCAACAGCTGTAGTAGTAGAAGTAGTAATAGTAGCAGCAGTAGTGGTATTAGCAATAGTAGAAACAATAGTAGTAGTAGTAGCAGCCATAGCAGCAGCAACAACAACAGTTGTAGTGGTGGTAGTAGTAGTAGTCATAGTAGTAGAAGCAGTTACAATATTAGTAGCAGTAGTAGAAGTAGCAGTGGTCATGATAGTAGTAGTAGCAGCAGTGGTACTAATTATAGTAGTTGCTGTAGTAGTACGAGTAGCAGCAGTAATAGTAATACTTGTTGTAAAATATTAGTAGTAATAGTAGTAGTAGTAGTAGTAGTAGTAGTAGTAGTAGTAGTAGTAGTAGTAGTAGTAGTAGTAGTAGGAGTAGCAGTCCTAGTTGTAGTTGTTGTTGTTGTTGTAGTAGTAGTAGTCGTAGTAGCAGCTGCAGTAGTAGTAGTAGTAGTAGTAGTTGTTGTTGTAGTACTAGTATTAGTAGTAGTAGTAGAAATAGTAGCGATTGTACTAGTAGTAGTAGTAGCAGAAGCAGCAGCAGCAGCAAAAGTAGTAGTAGTTATAGTAGTATGAGTAATAGTTGTAGTAGCAGCAGCTGCAGTAGAAGTATTAGTAGTAGTAATATTGGTAATAGAAGTAGTAGTAGTATTAGTTATACTAGTAATAGAAGTAAAAGGAGCAGTAGTTATTATAGTGGTAAAAGTAGTAATAGTAGTAGTAATAATAGTAATAGTTGGAGTAGTAGTTGTATTGGTCTGAGTAATAGCACATGCAGGAGTTGAAGTAGGAGTAATAGTAGGAGTTATAGTAGTCTTTGAGGTAGGAGCAACAGCAGTAGCAACAGTAGGACTAGTAATAGCAGTAGTTGAAGTCATAGTAGTTGTTGTAGTAGTAGTTGATGTAGTGGTTGTAGTAAGAGTAGTTATTGTTGTTGTTGTCGTCGAAGTAGTAGTAGTAGTTGTTGTTGTAGCAGTAGTAGTAGTAGTAGTAGTAGTAGTGGTTGTTGTTGTTGTTGTTGTTGTTGTAGCAGTAGTAGTAGTAGTAGTAGTTGTTGTTGTTGTTGTTATTGTATTAAGAGCAGTAGTAGTAGTTGTTGTAGTTGTAGCAACAGCAGTAGTAGTAATTGCAGCAACAGCAGCAGTAGTAGGAGTAGGAGTAGGTGTAAGAATAGTAGTTGTACTAGTAATAGTAGCAGTAACAATAGCAGCAGTAGTAATAGTAGAAGTAGTAGTATTAGTAGTATTCATAGTAGTAATGTAATAGTAGTCTTAGTAGAAGTAGTAGTAGTAGTAGCAGTAGTTATTGTTGTAGGAGGAGTAGTAGTAGTAGTTGTTGTTGTAGTTGTTGTTGTAGCTGCAATAGCAGCAACAGTACTAACAACAGTATTAGTAGTCGTATTAGTAATAGTAATAGTATTAGTAGTATGAGTAGTTGTAGTAGAGTAGTAGTAGTAATAGTACTAGTAGTAGTAATTGTAGTAGTAGTAGGAAGAGCAATAGTTGTAAAAATAATAGTAGTAGCAGTAGCGGTTGAAGTAGTAGTAGTAGTAGTAGTAGTGGTAGTTTAGTAGAAGGAATTGGAATACTATTAGGAGTAGTAGTAGTTGTAGTGGCAGTGGTAGTAATAGGAGGAGCAGTAGTCGCTGTTGGAGTTAGAGTAGGAGTAGTTGTAGTATTAGAAGCGATAGTCGTAGACTAATGGTAGTAGGAGTAGTAGCAGCAAGTATAGTGGTAGTAGGAGTAGCAGCAACAACAATGGGAGTAGTAGTTGTAGTAGTAGTAGTAGTAGTAGTAGTAGTAGTAGCAGCGGCACTAGTATTAATAGCAGTAGTAGTATTAACAGCAGTAGTAGTAGCAAAAGTGGTAGCAGCATTAGTTGTCGTATTAGCAGTGTTAGGATTAGCAGCAATAGTAGTATTAGTCGCGGTAATAGTATGAGTATTAGGACTAATAGTATTTGTAGCAGTAGTAATAATAGTAGTAGTAGGAGTAGTAGTGGCAGTCCGTGTAGGAGTAGAAGTAGTAGTAGTTGTTGTTATTGTTGTTGTACTAGTAGAGTAGTAGTGTTATTGTTAGCAGTAGAAGCACCCGTAGTAGGAGAAGTAGCGCAACAATTATACTAGAAGTAGAAGTTGTTGTAGTTGTAGTAGTATTAATAGTAGAAGAAGAATTAGTAGTAGTAGTAGTCGCAAGATTAGGGGCAAAAACAACACTAGTAGTAGTAATAGTAGTAGTAGAAATCATAGTAGTAGTTGGAGTTGAGGCAGTAGTAGTAGGATTTGTTGTATGAGTTGGAGTAGGAGCCTAGTAGACATGGTAGTAGTAGTGGGAGGAGTAGTTGTAGTAGCAGTAGTTGGAGTAGAAGTAGGAGTAGCTGTAGTAGAAGTAGTAGTAGTAGTAGCAGTATTCATAATAGAAGTAGTAGCTATTGTTCAAGTAGTAATGTAGTATTAGTCTTAGTAGTAGTTGTAGTAGTATTAGTAGAAGTAGTAGGAGGAGTAGTAGTAGTAGTAGTAGCAGCAGCAGCAGCAGGAGTAGTAGTAATAGTAGTAGTGGTGGTGGTGGTGGTGGTGGTGGTACTAGTAGTAGTACTAGTTGTAGTAGGAGTAGTAGTAGTAGAAATAATAATAGTTATTGAAGCATTTGTTGTTGTTGTAGTAGTAGTAGTAGTAATAGTAAAAGTAGTAATAGTAGTAGTGATAGTAGCAGCAATAGCAGTGGTAGCACTAACAGTAGTGTTAGTTGTAGTAGTAGTAGTAGTCTTAGTAGTTCTAGTTGGAATAGTAGTCGTAGAGTAGTTGTGGTAGTACTAATAAAAGCAATAGTAGTAGTAGTAGTAGTAGCAGGAATTGGAATAGTATTAGCAGTAGTTGTTGTTGTAGTAGTAGTGGTAGGAGTAGTAGCTATATTGGTTGCAGTAGAAGTAGAATTAGTAGCAACAGCAGCAGCAGCAGTAGTATTAGTAGCGGTAGTAATAGTAGTAATAGTAGTGGTAGTTGTTATTGTTGTAGTAATAGTGCTATTAATAGTTGCAGTTGTGGCAGTGGCAGTAGCAGTGGTAGTTGCATTAGTAGTAGTAGTAGTAACAACAATAGTAGTTGTAGTAGTAGTAGGAGGAGTAGTAATAGTAGTTAGAGTATTAGGATTAGTAGTTGTATTAGTAGCAGTAGCAGAAATAGTACTAGTAGGAGTAGTAGTGGCAATCAGTTTTGGAGTTGTAGTTGTAATAGGAGTAGTAGTAATATTAGTAGTAGTAGTTATACTAATAGAAGTAGTAGCAGTAGTAGTAGCAGTAATAACAGTAGCAACAACAGTAGTAGCATTGTAGGAGTGTTTAAGGAGATAGTAGTTAGTAATAGTAGCAGCAGTAGTAAGTAGTATTAAGTAATAGTAGTAGTAGGAGGCATAATACTAGAAGTTGGAGTAGTAGTGCCAGTCGGTGTAGGAGTAGGTGTAGTAGCAGGAGTTGTAGTAGTAGTTGTTGTAGTATTAGTAGTAGAAGTAGTAGTTCTAGTAGCGTTAGGGTTAATAGTAGTTGTTGTTGTTGTAGTAGTAGAAGTAGTAGTAGCAATAGTAGTAGTAGGAGTAGTAGTTGTAGCAGCAGTAGCAGTAGCAGCAGTAGTAATACTAGTAGTAGTAGTAGAAGCATCAGTAGTAGCAGTAGAAGTCGTAGAACTAGTAGTAGTAGTAGTAGTTATTGTAGTAGTAGTAGTAGCAACGGCAGTAGTAGCAGTAGTAGTAGTACTAATAGTAATAGTTGTGGTAGTAATAGTAGTAGTAGTAGCAGCAGCAGCAGTAGTGCTAGTAGTAATAGTAGCAGTAGTAGTAGAAATAGTAGTCTAAATAGTAGTAGTAGCAGCAGTTGTGGTAGCAGTAGTAGTGTCTGTAGGAGTAGAGGTAACTGTAGTAGCAGCAGTAGCACTATTAGCAGCAGTAGCACTAGTAGTTGTTGTAGCAGTAATAGCTGTAGCAGTCGTAGCAGAAGCAGCAACAACAACAACAACAACTATAGCAGTAGTACTAGTAGAAGTAGCAGTAGTAGTACTTGTCGTTATTGTTGTTGTTGTAAATGGAGTAGTAGTAGGAGCAGCAGCATTTCTAGTAGTAATAGCAGTAGTTGTTGGAGAAGTGGTAGCACTAGAAGCAGTGATTATAGTAGTAGTAGTACTAGTAGCAGTGGTACTAGTGGTAGTTGTTGTAGTAGTAGTAGTGGTAGTAGTAGAAGTAGTAGTAGTAGTAGTAGTAGTAGTAGTAGTAGTAGTAGTAGTACTAGTAGTAGTAGTACTAGTAGTAATAATAGCAGTAGTACTAGTAGCAGTAGTACTAGTAGTACTAGTAGTAGTATTAGTAGTAGCAGCAGCAGCAGTAGTAGTAGTAGCAGCAGTGGTAGCAATAGTAGTAGTAGGAGCAGTAGTAGCAGCAAAAGTAGTTGTAGTAGGAGCAATAGTTGTAGCAGCAATCGATCAGTAATAGTAGTTGTACTAGAAGTTTTCATTATAATAGTAGTAGAAGTAGTAATGGTGGTCGTAGTAGTAGTGGTAGTGGTAGCAGTAGAAGTTGTAGTAGTAGTAGTAATAGTAGGAACAGCAGCTGCAGCAGCGGCTGTGGTTCTAGTGGTTATAGTAGTAGTAGTAGGTGTCGTTGTTGTTGTTGTTGTTGTTGTAGTAGCAGCAATAGCAGTAGTAGTAGTAGCAGCAGTAGCAGTAGTAATAGTAGTAGAAGCAATAGTAGGAGTAGTAATAGTGGCAGTAGTAGCAGTAGTAACGAATATAGTTGTTGTAATTGTAGCAGTAGTAGTAGTAGCACTAATAGTAGTAGTTGTGGTGGTAGTAGTAGTAGTAGCAACAGCAGTAGTGCTAGTAGTAATAGTAGCGGTAATAGTAGCAATAGTAGTCTTAATAGTAGTAGTAGCGGCAGTTGTGGTAGCATTAGTAGTGTTTATAGGAGTAGAGGCAGTAGTAGTAGCAGCAGTAGCACTAGTGGTAGCAATGGTAGCTGTAGTAGCACTAGTAGTTGTTCTAGCAATAATAGCAGTAGCAGTGGTAGCAGTAGCAGTAGCAACAACAACAACAACTGCAGCAGTAGTACTAGTAGAAGTAGCAGTAGTAGTAGCAGCAGCATTTCTAGTAGTAATAGCAGTAGTTGTTGGAGAAGTGGTAGCACTAGAAGTAGTCATTATAGTAGTAGTAGTAGTAGTAATAGTGGTATTAGTGGTAGTTGTAGTAGTAGTAGTAGTAGTGGTAGCAGTAGAAGTAGTAGTAGTAGCAGTAGTAGTAGTAGTAGTAGTAGTAGTAGTAGTAGTAGTAATAGCAGTAGTACTAGTAGCAGTAGTACTAGTAGTAGTAGTAGTAGTAGTAGTAGCAACAACAGTGGTAGCAATCGATTAGTAGTAGTAGTTGTACTAGAAGTTTCCATTATAGTAGTAGTAGCACTAGCCGCGGTAGTAGTGGTAGTCGTAGTACTAGTGGTAGTGGCGGCAGCAGCAACAGTAGTAGTAGTAGTAGTAGTAGTAGGAATAGCAGTTGCAGCAGCGGCTATGGTTCTAGTGGCTGTAGTAGTAGTAGTCGATGTCGTCGTCGTTGTTGTTGTTGTTGTTGTAGTAGTAGTAGTAGTAGTAGTAGTAACAGTAGCAATAGTAATAGTGGTAGTAGTAGTAGTAGGAGTAGCAGTAGGAGTAGTAGTACGAGTAGTAGCAGAAGTAGTTGTTGTAATAGTAGTAGTTGTTGTTGTAGTATTAGTGTTTCTAGTAGCAATAGTAGTTGTTGGAGTAATAGTATTACTATCAGTAGTCATTATAGTAATAGTGGTAGTAGCGTTAGTAGTAGTAGTGCCAGTCGTAGAAATAGTAGTAGTAGTTGTAGTCGAGAAGTAGTAAGAGTAGTAGTAGTTGTGGTAGTCGCACTAGTAGTAGTAGTGGAGGTAGTAGTAATAGTAGAAGTAGTAGTAGTAGTATTGGTAGTTGTAGTTGTCGTTGTTGCAATTGTAGTAATAGTAGTAGTAGTTGGTGTTGTTGTTATTGTAGTTGTTCTAGTAGTAGCTGTTGTTGTTATTGTAGTAGTAGTAGTAGGAACAGTGGCAGCAGCATCGGCTGTGGTTCTAGTGGCTGTAGTAGTAGCAGTAGTAGCAGCAAAAGTAGCACCAGCAGCAGCAGCAGTAGTAGTAGATGTTGTTGTTGTTGTAGTAGTTGTAGTAGTAGCAGTAGTAGTAGCAGTAGTAGTAGTGGTAGTCGTAGTATTAGTAGTAGTAGTAGGAGTAGTAGTAGCGGTAGTAGCAGTAGTAGTTGTTGTAATAGTAGTTGTAGTAGTATTAGTCTTAGTGTTTCTAGTAGCAATAGTAGTAGTTGTTGGAGTAGTAGTATTACTAGCAGTAGTCATTATAGTAGTAGTGGCTGTAGAAGTAGTAGTAGTTGTTGTGGTAGAAGTAGTAGTAGTTCCAGCAATAGAAGTAGTAGCAGTAGTCATAGTCGAGTAGTAGTAGGAGTAGTAGTAGTCGCAGTTGTAATAGTAGTTGTAGTTGTGATAGTCGCACTAGTAGTAGTAGTAGCTGTAGTAGTAGTAGCAATAGCGTAGTAGTAGTAGTAGTTGTTGTTGTTGTAGTTGTTGTTGTTGTTGTTGTTGTAATAGTAGTTGTAGTAGTAGTAGTTGTTGTTGTTATTGTTGTTGTTGTAGTAGCCATAGTAGTAGTAGCAACACGAGTGGTAAAGAGTATTAGTAGATGTGTTAGTAGTAGTAGTAGTAGCAGTAGTAGAAGTAGTAGTAGTAGGCGTAGTAGTTGTGGTATTGGTACTATTGTTAGTAGTAGTAGTAGAAGGATGAGGATAAGCGTAAGCTATGGGAGTAGTAGTTCTAGTAGTTGTTGTTGTTATTGTTGTAGTAGTAGTCGTAGTAGTCATAGTAGTAGTTGTTGTAGTAATCGTAGTAGTAGCCATAGTAGTAGTAGCATAATTAGAAGTAGAAGTAGTTGTAGCAGAAATAGTAGGAGTAGAACTAGTAGTAGTAGTAAAAGTACTAATAGTAGTAAGTGTAGTTGAAGCAATCATGGTAGTTGTAATAGTAGTAGGTGTAGTAGTAATAGTTGTACGAGTAGTAGTAGTAAAGGTTATAGCAGTAGTTGTTGCAACAATAGTAATAGTTGTAGGAATAGTAGCAGTAGGTGGAAAAGTAGAAGTTGCAACAGTAGGAGTAGTAGGGGTAGCTGTAGTAGTAGCAATAGTAGGAGTAGTAGTAGGAGTAGTAGAAGCAGTAGGAGTAGGAGTAGGAGTAGTAGTAATAGTAGTGGTAGGAGCAGGAGTAAGTGTAGTAGTTGTTGTTATTGTTGTTGTTGATGTATTAGTAGTATTAGTAGTAGTTCAAGTAGTAGTAGGAGTTGGGGTACGAGTAGCAGTTGCACTAGTAATAGAAGTAGTAGTAGTAGTAGCAGCTGCAATTATAGTAGTTGTGGTAGTAGTAGTAGTAGTAGTAGTACTGAAAGTAGTAATTTTTGCAATAGGACTAGTAGTGGTAATGGTAGTAATAGTAGTAATAGTGATAGCAGTAGCAGTAGCAGTAGTAGTTATAGCTACGGTAGTTGCAGTCGCAGTAATGGTAGTGGCTACAGTAGTTGTAGTAGTAGTTGTAATAGTAGTTGTAGTTGTAGCTTGAACCATAGGCGCTGTAGCGACAGCAGTTACAGTAGTAGGAGTAGTAAAAGTAGTGGCAGTAGTTGTAGCTGGAGTACTAGTAGCAACAACAACAATAGCAACAATAGTAGTAGAAGTAGTAGTAGTAGCAGAAGTAGTAGAAGTAGTAGTAGTAGTTGTTGTAGCAGCAAAAGTCATAGTAGCGTAGTAAAAGTAGTGGTATTTGGATTAGTAGTAGGAGTAAGAGTTGTTGTTGGAGTAGTAGTAGTAGAAGTAGTTGTATTACTAGTAGTATTAGTCGTAGTAGTGGTAGTAGTTGTATTAGTAGTAGTAGCAGTGGTAATAGTAGTAGGAGTAATAGCAGTTGTAGTAGCTACAACATTTGTAATCATAGTTATAGTAGTAGTTGTAGCATTAGTTGTATTAATATAGTAATAGTAGAGGTAGTACCGGTAGCATTAGTTGCAAGTGTAGAAGTAGTAATAGTAGCAGAAGTAGCATTACTAACAGTTGTAGCAGTAACAGTAGTAGTAGTAGTAGTAAGGGTAGCAGTGGTTATTGCAGAAGTGTTGGTACAACTAGTAGTAGTAGTAATAGTAACAGCAGCAGTTGTAGTAGCAATATTTGAGTGGTTGTTCTAATAGACGTAGTAGTTGCTGTAGTAGTAGTAGTCGAAAAACTACTAGTACAACAACTACTAGTACTGCTACGACAACTACTAGTACTGCTGCGACAACTACTAGTACTGCTGCTAGAAATACTCCAACAACTCCCACTCCCACTGCTAGCCCTACTCCAACTCCTACTGCTACTATAACTACTTGTACTACTGCTACCACTACCCCAACAGCTATAACTCCTACTACTACTCCTACTACAACTTTTATTACAACGGCTATTGCAACTACTACTATAATTACTACTACTACTTCTACAACAACAACTACTGCCACTGCTACTACAACAACAACTACTACTACTCCTACTACTACTACTTCTACAACTTCTACTCTACTACTCCTAGTACTACTATTGTTGTTGTTGTTGCTGTTGCTGCTAATGCTACAACAACTACTACTACTACGAATACTACTACTACTACTACTCCTACTACTACTGCTACTACTCCAACTACTACTGCTACTACTACCCCTACTCCAACTCCTACTGCTGCTGCTACTACTACTACTACTACTACTACTACTACTACTACTACTACTAGTACAATTAGTACTACTACAACTCCCACTACTACTGGTACTGCTGCAACAAATACCAACACTACGACTACTACTACTACTACTAGGACAACTGTTGTTGTTGCTGCTATCACGACTGCTACTACTGATACTACTCCTCCTCCTCCTACTACTACTATTCCTACTCCTACTTCGACTATTACTATTGCTATTGCTATTGCTACTACTACTACGACAACTGCTAGTGGTACTCCTATTATAACTCCTACTTCCATTACTACTCCTACTACTACTACTACACCTAATCCAACTACTACTATGCCTAGTACTACTCCTACTCCAACTTCCACTAATACTACTGCTACTACTAATATCACTACTACTACTACAACAATAACAACAACTACTACAAGTACTAGTACTACTACTACTACTACTTCGACTACTAGTGCAATTGTTAATACTACTACTCCAACTACTATTACTACTAATTCTAGCACAACTACAACAACAACAACAACTACTACTAATAACAACACTCCTCCTTCTACTTCTCCTCCTACTACTACTACTCCTAACACTCCTAAAACTTCTATGACTAGCTACTAATTCTAGCACTCCTACAACTTGTGTGACTACAACTCCTACTACTACAACTACTACAACAATCCTACTACTATTACCACTTCTACTACTACTGTTGTTGCTACTATGAGTACTACTACTACCGCTACTACCACTACAATTATGACCACTCCTGCTACCACTACTACTAAAACCACCACTACTACTACTCATACTAATACTACTACTCCAAACATTCCTACTACTACTACTATTTTTACTACTACTACTACTGTTGCTGCTGCTAAAACTAATCCAACTACTACTACTACTACTATTTATGTTGCCGTTGCCACCGCTGCTGCTGCTAATACTGCTACTACTTTTACTACTACTACTACAACAACTTCTACTACTACTACAATAACTACTGCTACTACAATAACAACTACAATTACAACTGCTACTACTACTACTATTACTACTTCTACTACTACAACTACTAAGGCTACTACTACATTACTACTAGGATAACTACAACTACTACTACTCCTTCCGCTACTACTACTACTACTACTACTAAGACTACAACTACATTACTACTAGTATAACTGCAACTACTTCTACTCCTTCCTCTACTGCCACTACTACTACAACAAAAACAACAGCAACTACTACTACTACTACAACAACAACAACTATCACTACTACTGCTACTAATACTCCTACTCCAACTCCTGCCGCCTCTACCCCTCCTACAACTACTACTACCCCAACTCCAACTACTCAAAACTCCTCCTACTACTACTACTGCTCCAACTACTACTACTACTACTTCTTCTACTACTAGTACAATTCTTCCTGCTCCTACACCTACACCAACTCCTACTTCAACTCCTACTACTACTCCTACTCATACACCTACTACTAATACTACTACTCTCCCTACCACTACTACTACTGCACCTACCACCCCTACTCCAACTACTATTAATACTATTGCTACTACTGCAATTGCTATTACCACAACAACTACTGCTGCTGCTCCTCTACTACTACTACTACTACTTCTTCTTCTTCTTCTTCTTCTTCTTCTTCTTCTTCTTATTCTAATACTAACACTCCTACTACCTCAACTACTACTACAACTACTACTACTACAAATCCTACTACTACTCCTACTTCAACTCCCACTCCTACTGTTACTACTCAAACTACTACTACTACAACAACAACAACAACTACTACTACTACTAATATTACTATACTACTACACCTACTACTACTCCTACCAGTAATACTCATACTACTGTTCCCACTAATACTACTACTCCCCCCCCCCTACTACTACTATAGCTACTTCTACTACCACTACTACTACTACTACAGCAACAACAACAACAACAATAACAACTACTACAACTACTTCTACTACAAGTACAATGGCTAATATTACTACTCCTACAACTACTACTACTTATACTAATACTACTACTACTACTACTACTACTACTACTACTACTCCTCCTCCTCCTACTACTCCTAACACTCCTGAATCTTCTATGACTACCTACTAATCAAAACACTCCAACAACTTCTATGACTACAACTCCTACTATTACTGCAACTACTACACTCCTACTACTACTAGTACTACTACTACTGCTGCTACTGCTGCTGCTACTACGACTACTACAACTACTGCTATTACTACTACTATTATGACTACTCCTACTACTACTACACTCCTCCTCCTCCTACTACTACTATTGCTGCTGCTAATACTCACACTACTACTACTACTACTACTATAGCAACAACAATTAGTACAGCTACTGCTGCTGCTACTACTACTATTTCTACGAAAACTCCTGCTACCACCACTACTATTATGACTACTACTACAAATACTACAACCACTACTACTACCTCTGCAACTACTACTTCTACAACTACTACAGCTGCTGCTACTACTACACAACTATTACAACTACTATAACAAGTACAAATACAACTCCTACAACTACAATTATTACTACTGCTACTGCTCCTACAACTACTATTCCAACTACCGATGCTGCTGTTGCAGCTCCTACTACTACTACCACTACTACTAATTCTAACACTCCTTCTTTCACTACTACTACTGCTACTACTCCTCCTCCTATTACTACAATGCCTAACACTCCTGAAGCTTCTATGACTACCTACAAATCCAAACACCAACAACATCTACGACTACAACTCCTACTACTACTACAACTACTACACTCCAACTACTACTACTACTGTTATTGTTGTTGCTGCTACTATGACTACTACAACTACTGCAATTACTACTACTATAACGACTACTCCTCCTACTACTACTACTACTACTACTATCCTACTACTACTACTGCTGCTGCTACAGCAGCTCCTACTGCTAATACTAATACTACTACTACAACAACTACCACTACTACTACAACAACAACAACAAGTACTGCTGCAGCTAATACTAATACTACTACAACTACAACAATAATAAAAATTAGTACTGTTCTTACTGCTACTGCTACTACTACTAATACTACTGCTGCTACTGCTGCTACAACAACAACTACTACTACTTCTACTACTACTACTACTACTACCACTACAACTAATGATACAACTACTAACACTACTACCATTGCTACTACCTCTGCAATTGCCACTTCTACTACTACTACAGCTGTTGCTACTGCTACACAACTGTTACAACTACTACTACTAGTATAAATACAACTCCCACAACTACAACTTACTACTTCTATTGCTCCTACAACTACTATTCCAACTATGGATGATGCTGTTGTAGCTCCTACTATTACTACTACTACAATAACTAGTGCTATTCCTACTCCTACTCCAATTATTGCTACTGCTACTACTCCTATTACTCCTACAACTACTACTGTTGCCCCTTGTACTTCGACACCTACAGCTACTACTACTCTGCCAACTACTACTACCCATGCTCCAACTACTACTACGCCTACTACGACTCCCACTCCAATGCATACTACGACCACTGCTACTACATCTACAACTACTAGTACAACAACAGCAACTACTACTACTACTACCACCACCACCACCACTACTACCACCACCACTACTACTACCACTACTACTACTACTACTACTACCTCTACCACTACTACAACTACTATTACTACAAACTACTACTACAACAACAACAACTACTGCTACAACTACAACTTCTAGTACGAATACTCACACTACTACTACTCCTATAACTACTACCACTAATACTACTACTCCTACTCCAACACCTACTCTGACTACTACTCCTATTGGTTCCACTACTACTACAACAACTATTGCTACTACTAGTACTATAATAACTATTGCTGCTGCTACTATTATTGCTATTACTATTACTACTACTACCGCCACTACTACTTCTACTACTACAACTACTACTAGTAGTACTAGTACTACTGCTACTTTTAATACTACTTCTGGTACTATTAATACTACTGTTGCTGCTCCAACAGCTGATGTTGCTGTGTTGCTGCTACTAGTACTATTATTGCCACATTTACTGCTACTACTATTACCACTACTTCTACTACAACTGCTACTGCTACTGCTGCTACAATAATAACTACGACTACTACTAACACTACTACTACTACAGCTGCTACTACAACTACTTCTCCTATTACTACTACTATTACTATAATTTATACTACTACATCTACTACTGCTACTGCTATTATTGCTATTGCTACTTCCATTACTACTACTACTACTACTTCTGCAACTACTATGACTACTACAATCACTACTACCACTACTCCTGCTATGATGACTACTACTATTACTACTGCTACTGTTGCTACTATTACTACTACAATAACCACTACTTCTTCTGCTACTACTACTCTGACTCCAACTCCTACAACTTCTATCATTCATACCACCCCAAGTACCCCTACTCCAACTACTACTACTAAAAGTACCCCAACTCAAACCACTACTACTACTACTACTACTACTACTACTAATTCTTCTACAACTTCTATTACTAGTACAATTACTACTACCACTACTCCTACTACTACTCGCACTACTAACAATAATAATAGCACTATGACTACTGCTACTACTAATCTGATTGCTACTCCTACTCCTACACGAACTCCTACTACTCCTACTGCTGCACATACCCCTCATCCTACAATTACTACTACAAGCCATCCTCCTACTACTATTACTGCAACCACCACTCCTACTACAACTCCTCCTCCTACTACTGCTATTACCATAACAACTACAACAACTATTACTACTACTACTACTACTACTACTACAATTGCGGTTACCTCTACTATTATGACTACTCCTACTGCTAGTACAACTCCTATTACTACTAATACTACCACGACTACTATTACTACTGCTACTACTACAACTCCTCCCAGTACGACAACTACAACCCCTACTACTCCTCCTACTCCAACTCCTACTAATACTAATACTACTCCTACTACTACTACTCCAACTCCTATTGCTACTACTACACCTACTACTACTACTACTACTACGACTACTACTACTTCTACTACTACTACTACCACTACTTCTACTATTACTACTACTTTTTCTACAACTCTTACAATTACAACTCCTCCTCTTCCTCCTACTCCTAATACTACTAGTACTACTACTGCTACGGCGGCTCCTATTACTACTACTAATGCTACTATTACTACTACTACTACTGCAACTGCTACTACAACTAATATTCCTATAGCTACTGCTATACCTACTACAATTGCTACTACTAATACTACAACTACTATGCCTACTACTACAGCTACAACTACTACTGCTGCCACTGCTACTACTCCTACTGCTACTATTACTACTACAACTACTGTTATTGGTATAGCTACTCTTGTTACCACTACTCCAACAACTACAACTCCAATGATTACTCCTACTACAACTCTTAGTAATACTATAATTACTACAACTACAACAAGAACTACTACTACTACAACTGTTACTACTACAAATGCAACTACTACTGCTACTACAACTGCTACTACTACTACTACTTCCATTCTGCTACTGCTACTGCTACTTCCATTACTGCTACTACTACTATTACTATACAACTAGCACTACCATTACTATTTCTACGCTACTATGACTTCTACTGCTCCTACTTCTAAAACTGCTACTACTGCTACTCCTACTAGTAGTACTACAACTACTATAACTCCTATTATAACTCCAACACCAACTCTGACTCCTACTTTGACTCTAACTATTGCCACTACCACAACTACTACTAATCCCACTACCATTGCTCCAACTCTGACTACTACTCCTACTAATGCAACTCCACCTACTACTACAACTACTGCAACTACTACGAGTGCTACCACTACTTCTGCTTCTATTGGTACTTCAATAACAACCACTTCTATTGCTGCTGCTGCTGCTACTACTACTACTACTACTTCTACTATTACTAGTACTTCCAATACAACAACTACTATTACAACTACAACAACAACTATTCCTTCTCATACTACTCCTACTACTAGTACTCCAACTACTACTACGACAACTGCTACAAATCCTACTACTACTCCTACTCCAACTCCTTCTCCTACTCTTACTCCTCCTCCTCCTCCTCCTCCTCTACTACTACTACTACTACTACTACAACAACTATTACTATACAACTACTCCTACAACTAATACGACTACTCCTACTACTATTGATACCCCTAACACTCCTACAACTACTACTCCTCCTACTACGGCTACTACTACTACTCCTACTACTACTACTACTCCAAATAGTCCTACAACTTTAACTCCTACTACTCCTACTATGACTACTACTACACTCCAACTACGACTACTCCTACTATTATTATTACTACAACACCTACAATAACTACAACTCGTTCAACTACTACTACTACTTCTACTCGTACTAATACTTCTACTCAAAACACTCCTACAACTCCAACAACTCCAACTGCGTCTACTACTGCTCCTACTACTGTTGCTACTTTCACTACTACATCCACTACTACTACTATTACTATTGCTATTACTACTACTACTATGAATACTACTATTACTATAGCTATTGCTCTTACTACTGATGTTGCTCCTATAGCTGCTGATGATGGTGCTACTACTACTACTACTGCTACTTCTACTGCTGCTACTACTATTTTGACTACTCCTACAACTACTCCTGCTACTACTATCACTTCTAAAACTACTAGCTGTAACAATAGTAGCAACAGTTGTAGTAGTAATAGTAGTAGTTGTTGTAGCATTAGCACTAGTAGTAGGAGTTATAGCAGGAGTAGCAGTTGTTGTTGTTGTTGTTGTAGTAGTAGTAGCAGTCGTAGTTGTAGTAGCAGTAGTAGTACTAGTAGTAATAGTAGAAGCAGCAATAGTAGTAGCAGTAGCTGTAGAAATAGTAGTGGCAGCGATATTGGTAGTAGTAGTAGTAGGAGTAGTTGTAGCAGTTATAGCTGTAGTAGCCGTAGTAATAGTAGCAGTACTAGTAGAAGCAACAATAGTAGTAATAGTAGAAGTGGAAATAGTAGTAGTAGTAGTACTTGTAGCAGTAGTAATAAAAGTAGTGCAGTAGTAGTTGTAGTAGAAGGAGAAGCCATAGTAGTAGTTGCGGTAGAAATAACTGTAGCTGTAGTTGTAAGAGAAGTAGTTAGAATAGCAGTAGCAGCAGTAGTAGTAGCAGTAGTAGTTATTGTGGTAGTGGAAGTAGTAGCAATTGTAGCAGTAATAGTAGCAGTAGTAGTTGTAGTAGTTATTGTTGTAGTACTACTAAGTGTAGCAGTAGTTGTAGCAGTAGTAAGAGTAGCAGTAGTAGTTGTTATAAGAGAACTAGTAATGGTAGTTGTTGTTATTTTAGTTGTAGGAGAACTACTAGAAGTAGTAGTAGTAGTAGTAGTAGTAGTAGAAGTAATTGTACAAGGAGTACTATTAGTAGCTATAGTAGTAATAGTAGTAGTAGTTATTATTGTACAAGTACAAGTAGTAGTAGGAGCAGCAGCAGCAGTAGTAGTAGTATCTGTAGTAGTAGTAGTTGAAGCAACATAGTAGTAGCAGTAGCAGTAGAAGCATCAATATCAATAGTTGTAGTAGTAGTAGTAATAAAAGCATTAGTTGTAGTAGAAATAGTAGTAGGAGAAGTAGTAGTAGTAGTAGTACAAGTAGTAGTTGTAGTGGTACGAGAAGTAGTTAGAGTAGCAATAATAGTAGTAGTACTAGTACTAGTAGTAGTTGTAGTAGTACGAGATGTAGTTAAGAGTAGCAATAATAGTAGTAATAGTAGTAGTCGTAGTAGTAGCAGAAGTAGCAATAGTTATAATTGTGGTAGTAGTTGTAGTTGTTATTGCTGTTGTTATTGTTTTTGTAATACTAGCAGTAGCAATAGTTGTAGCAGTAGTAGCAGTAGCAGTAGCAGTAATTATTGTAGCAATTGTATTAGTAGTAGTTGTTGTAGTAGTAGGAGTAGTAGTTGAAGCAGTAGTAGTTGCAGTAGAAGTGATTGTAGTAGTTGTTCTATTAGTTGCAATAGTAGTAGTAGTAGTAGTAGTAGTAGTAGTAGTAGCAGCAGCAGCAGCAGCAGCAGCAGTAGTAGTAGTAGTAGTGGTAGTAGTTGTAGTGGTGGTGGTAGTGGTAGTCGTAGTAGTAGTAGTCGTAGTAGTAGAAGTAGTAGTAGTAGTAGTATTAGTAGTAGCAGTAGTAGAAATAGTAGTAGGAGTTGTGGCAGTAGTAGTAGTAGTAGTAGAAATATTAGTAGGAGCCATGGCAGTAGTAGTAGTAGTAGTAGTAGTAGTAGTATTAGTAGTTGCAGTAGCAGCTGCAGCCGTAGCAGTAGTAGTAGTTGATGCAGTAGCAGCAGTAGTTGTTGTATCAGTAGTAGTGGTAGTTGTAGAAGTAGTAGTAGTAGCAGTAGTAGTAGAAGTAGCAGTGGTAGTAGTAGTAATTATAGTAGTAGTGGTAGTAGCTGCTGCTGAAGAAGTAGTAGTAGTAGCAGGAGTAGTAGAATTAGTGGTAGTAGTAACTGTAGTAGTGGTAGTAGTAGCAATAGTAGTTGCAATAGCAGCAGCAGCAGTGGCAGTAGTAGTCGCAGTAGCAATTGTAGCAGCAGTAGTAGTAGTAGTTGTAGTAGTTAGTAGTTGTTGTGGTAGTAGCAGTAATCGTAGCAGTAGTAGAAGTAGCAAAAGTAGTTGTGGTGGAAGTAGTAGTAGTAGTACTAGAAGCTGTATTAGTAGTTGTAGTAGTCGCTGCAGCATCAGTAGTAGTAATTGTAGTAATCGTAAGCAGTAGTAGCTATAGTAGTAGTTGTAGAGGTAGCCGTTGTAGTAGTACTAGTAGTAGTACTAGTAGTAGTATTAGCAGCTGTAGTAGTAGTAATAGTAGTAGCAGTAGTAGCGGTAGTAGTTGTAGTAGTAGTAGCAGTTATAGCAGTATTAGTAGGGGTAGTAGCTGAAGGAGTAGTAGTAGAAGTTGCAGCAGCACTCGTAGCCATGGTAGTAGTCACAGCAGTAGTCATAGCAGTAGCAGTAGCAATGATAGTGACAACGTTAGTAATAGTCGCAATAGTAGCAGCAACATTAGCGACAACAGCAGCAGCAGTAGTACTAGTAGAAGTAGAAGTTGTAGTTATGGTAGTTGTAACAGTTGTAATAGTAGTAGTAGGAGTAGTCCAAATAATAGCAATAGTATTAATTGTAGTTGTAGTAATAATCCTAGTAGTACTATTAGTAATAGTAGTAGTTTTGGTAGGTGTATTTCTAATAGTAGTAGCAGCAGAAGTAGTAGCAGTAGGAGTAACAGTAGCAACAGTACTAATAGTATTAATAGTAGTAGCAGCACAAGTAGTACCAGTAGTAGTAGCATTGGTAGTAGCAGTAGTAATAGTACTACTGCTACGATTGCAATTGCAACTATGACTATAACTACGAGTGCTGCTGCTACTTCTACTACTGCTACAAATACTATTGCTACTACTACTACTCCTCCTCCTCCTAGTACTACTTCTAGCACTACTATTACTACTATTACATGGCTACCAGTACTACTACTGCCAATACTATAAATAATGTTACTACTACTACTACTACTACTTCTACTACTGGTACTACTGCTGTTACTCCTATTACTACAACCGCTTCTACTACTTCTGTTGCTGATTCTACTGCAACTGCTACTACTTTTACTATTACTACTGCTACTACTTCTGCCACTACTACAACCGCTTCCACTACTGCTACAACAACTACGACTACTAAATCTACGACCACTATTACTACTATTGCTATTGCTTCTACTACTACTACTACTCCTACCCCAACTCCTACTACTACTTCTATGCCTACTACTACTACTACTACTATTACTACTAATACTACTATTACTACGACTACTACCACTACTACTACTTCCACTACTACCACACCTACTACTACTACTAACACTCCTATGGCTAGTACAACTACTAGTCATATAACTACAATTATTACCACTGCTACTGCTACTATTGCGACTAATACTACTACTACTACTACTATTTCTACTTCTACTACAACTACTACTACTATTGCTGCTTCAACTACTGCAATAATAACAACTATTACTACTACTGCTACTACTATTGATACCACTACTACAGCTACTACTACTGTTGCTGCTGCTGGTTCCACTATTGCTACAACTACAACAACTACTGCCACTAGTACTGCTTCTAGTATAACTACTGCTATTATGGTTATTGCTTCTACTACAACTACTGCTATTACCACTGTTGCTTCTACTACAACTCCCACTACTATTACTACTGCTACAACTACTATATCTACTACTACTACTATGGCTGCTGCTGCTACTACTACTACTACTACTACTATTACTACTACTACTGCTGATACAACTACTATCACTATTGTTGCTACGGCTACTACTACTACTATTACTACTACTACTGTTACTACTACTACTACTCATTCTACTACTACTACTCCTCCTCCTCCTACTATTGTTGTTGTTATTGTTGCTGCTGCTGGAGTTGTTGTTATTACTACTAGTGCTACTATAGTTGCTATTGCTAACAGAATTACTCCTCCTAAAACTGCTATAGCTACTACTACTATTGTTGTTGCTGCTACTAGTACTACTATTGCTGCTATTATTGTTGTTGCAGCTACTATAACTCCTACTTCTGCTGAAACTACTCCTACTACTACTACCTCTACTAATGCTATTGCGTCTACTACTTCCACTATAGTACAACTAGTACTACTTTTGCTATTGTTACTATTACTACTGCTACTATTACTACTACTTCTGCTATTATTACCACTACTGCTACTACTTCTACTATTACAATTGCTATAACTACAACCACTCCTACTGCTGCTAGTACTACTCCTACTAATACTACTACTACTATTGTTGTTGCTGCTACGACTTCTACTACTACTACTGCTACTACTACTACCACTACTAATGTTGCTACTACTACTACTATTCCTATTACACCAATTACAACTAATACTATTACTACTACTACTAATATTACGACTACTATTGCTACAACTACTTCTACTACCATTACCTCTACTACAACAACTACAACAACTACTACTCCTACTGCTACTACTACTATTGCTACTACCACTACTGCAATTAATTCTATTATTGCTCCTACAATTGCTACTACCACTTCTGCTACTATCACTACTGCTACTACTGCTGCTACTACTACTACTAACACTACTGCTACTACTACTATAGCTACAACTACTAGTTCTATGTTTACTGCTACTACAACCAGATATCCAACCAAGCATCATCTTGAGTCAAGTTCCACTCAGCCAAGGGCACAAGAGTAGGGCAATGAGGCACATGAAACCTATTGTCACTTCCTTTCTCATTCCTCTCTCTTTTATGATTACCAATTTAAATTCTTTAAAATGTAAGGCGAGGATATGCCCTTTCTTTAGCCATGTATCCCTTTACTCAAATCAATTAAATTATGTTTTTTTTCCTTTATGTCTCTATTTTTATTAGCTAGGTTTCTCACTTTAGGAGATCTCTAACAGTCATTGGGGAGTTAAAAAAGGAGCTTACACCTGTTGAAAGTCAAATTTCTACAATACCAAATTGCACTCAAACTGCCTTATATTTTCATTTCTTGTTTTAAGATTGCCTCTAGGGTCTTCACCACCCAAGGTAATTGATTTGGATCCTACAGTAGTATAGTAATAGTAGTTCTAGTTGTATACTATAGTAGTAATAGTATTAGCAGCAATAGTATAGTAGTAGTAGTATATTAGTATAACAGTTATACCAATGTAGTAGTAGAAGTAACAGTAGTAATAGTAGTATAGTAATAGTATTGTAGTATAGTAGTAGTAATAATAGTAGTGGTAGTAGTAGTAGCAGTAATAGTAATAATAAAAGTAGGAATAATAGTAGCAACAACAGTAGCAACAATAGTAGCAGTAGCAGTAATAGTGTAGTAATAGTAGTAGAAGTAGCACTACCACAACAATAATAGTAGTACTATTAGTAATAGTAAAAGCAGTAGTAATACAATAATAGTTATACTATACTACTACTATTGCTACAACAAAAATTACGACTACATTAGTACAACTTAATTGCTACTAATACTACTATACTACAACTACTAATATTATACTAGTATAATACCATTATTATTATATTACTATAATTACTAATAGTATTACTATTATGTTATCCTACTACTGCACTATTGCTATTAATACTAGTACTACTATTATACTACAAATATGCTCCTACTGTACTACTAGTACTACTACTACTGTACTACTATTATGACAACTATAACCATTATACTACAAGTAATAATTTCACTATACTACTACTAATACTAGGATTACTCTTGTTGCTATAGTATAGCTATACTACTACTACTAATAATATTATTATAATATACAACTATTATACTATGCTATACTATTACTATTACTACTATTATGGTACCATACTATTACTTTTGTACTACTACCATATTACTATTATAATACTATTATTATACTATTGCTAGTACTACTATTAATATATTACAAAACTAGTACTACTACTATACCATTGCTATACTATTATTGCTGTTATACTAGTACTATACTACTACTACTACTATGCTATTACTACACTACTATACTACTACTACGCTACTACAATTACTTCTACTACTATACTACTTATATACTGGTACAATTATATGCTACTACTATTACTGGTACTATATGATTACTATGCTACTACTACTAGTACTACTATACTATAACTAATATTGCTACTATACTACTACTAGTACTTCTACTACTACTTTACCACTAATATACTACCATTGCTATTGCTAAATTATAGTACTAGTAATATAGTAGTAGTATAGTAGTATAGTAAAATAGTATAGTATTGCTGACGAATCTTGGTTCAACACTAGTTCTAATCTAGAAGGCTCCTTGAGATCAAATCTACTTGGCCATCCTATTGCTAATCTACAAAAGTAAGAAGAACCATGAGGAGGACCATCGAGAGATTCTTCGATGATGGCCACTTTGATGCTGAAGTTAGAAGCGTTCTCATTAATTTATGTTCATACAGAGAGAGAAATAGAGATTTCGAGAGAGTAAGTCTCCCTAACTTCATGGCTACTCTATGTTTTATAGGTCAGAGAGGTCTTTGATAGGATTTGGAATTTTTTTTATCATAGTCCTAATTATGTCAGACTCTCCTTATCTGACTACCTTCACTCCCAATTTTTTTACTAATGTTTTCCCAAAGATCCTTGTCCCTTGGATTTTCATGAATACCAAATCATATCTATATTTGCATTGAGCTTGTTAAGTATTCTAGTGGGCCTTGAGTTGTGTGTTTGCTAGATGGACTACAGTGATACTGTTGAAGTGACTTGGCCTAGACAACATCACCTTGGATAATGGCCTCACGACTAATAGCTCAGGCACCTTACTTAGCAATTCATCCCATAGGATGGGTCCCTATTTGCTTTTAGTTTAGCTATTTTTCAGCATAGTATATGATCAGTGCCCCTAACTTTAGTCATGAAATTTAGGTGGCCCAGTGGATGGAGTTAATTCCTCTTTCACTAGCTTAGATGTATTTCTTTGAGCACACCATTTTGAATTCTTGAGGTAAAAGTTCATCACTTTCATTAAATCATGAGGGATGATGGCCATCGTGACTCGTTATGAGGTGAGTCGCCTATTCATAGTATTATGCTAGCTAATGAACATGACTTCTTCAGGAGCTGAGACACCATCCTATCAAATCATTCAAAATTATTAGGGTTTATTTTGATCCAATGTAATGGTCCAAAAGCACCCCTTTAAATATCAAGATTGCCCTTGATGTGGACATATGTCCCTCATGATCAATGTTGTGATCTTTGGCCCCTGCCTTTTAGGCTTCCCTATTCCATATGGTAATGATTCGATCATTTGGGGAAGGCTGTTTAAGAAATTCTTTGTCCTGTTTCACCCATTTTTGGCAATTGTTGCCTTGTGTCTTTTGCTACCCTTGCTTTTTTTCCTTCTTCATTTGTTAAGTTTTCTACAATGACACTTCTTTTTCTCCTTCTCCTAGAAGGGGGTCACCTTTCGTTAAGGGACCTACCACTCCATCATTCCTAGTAGTCATAGCTCCATCCTCCAATGCAACATCCACCTTGATTTCCAATGTTGGTGCACTGAGCTCCATGCCATGCATTACTGTTGTGACCTCTAAGGGGCAAGCTCATCTAACCATCCTATCCTCTTTTAGAGGGGTTGGTTCCAAGACATCAACTATTCTCACACCGATGGCTCCAAGTCGTGTTTGGCTTTCTAGATAGGATTGAGTTGGACTTGTGGTGGTTTGAGGAGGAGAGTAAGAAATTAAGAGCAGAGTTTAGATTTGTGCTTAGTACCTATTGGGAGAAGCTCAAAGTGGCTTTAGGTACCCTATAGATAGCTTTACCTAAGATATTTTGGGAGATGGGATCTCTCCCTCGATCAAATTATGCCCAATGCCATAAAAGTTTTCATTGTTCTTTGAACCCTAGCTGATCCAAAGGTTACATCATGATTTTTGAAATGGTCAGGGATGCTTCAAGGGCTACCAGGGTTTGAAAATGGGGGAAAGAGGGTAATTTTATCCAAATAAATGGTATAGATTATTTTTCTCAAAACCCTAGCTCCATCCACTATTGGAAAGACCATCCCCTTAGGATTTTTACTAGGGTAGACTAAGTTCTTTCTTGTGGGTGAGGCAACACTTCCACTCATTAAGTCAACCTAGAGATCTGCCCTGAGGTTCACTAGATTTTTATTGCTTGGGTAGATAAGGTTAAGGATGTTAGATTTGCTTTCACATGGTTTGATAAGGCTTGTCTATTAGAGCATGGCTTGTCCATGGCTTGGCAAGTTAGTATGTACCTTAGACTTTTATGTTTTTGATTCTTCAGTTGCTTTCTTCTTGATTTAATTATTAGTTAATTTTGTATAGGGTTAACTTAGATCTCGCTCATGAACAAGTTTCTGAGGCAACAGGAAGGCACTCCTTTGGTGTCACTATCCTATCATCTCAAAAGAGGTCTTCCAAAGTAGAAGGCAATACTCCCCCTTGGGAGTCTATCTAGGGCCCAGGGAAGAAAAAGTGAGAGGAGGAAGTCAATCTATGGGTGAAGAGTAGACAAGGAATGGGTAGGCAATACTTATGCTTCTAAGTCCCTCTCTTGAATTGAATCTATAGAAGAGGCCACCCGGACACTAAACTCTTCTATCATGAAATTTGCTGACCGGTTATGACTTTTGAACCTACACCTCCTCCTCCCCATACCAAAGTGTGGTCGAGGTCCACCCCCAATCATCTAAGCTCCTTAAGTAAAGAGATAGACACTAAGGAGTATTTCTTCAAAGAGTTTGGAGATAGTGGAAAAACCCCACATTAGTAGCTCCTTGAAGATTGGGTCTTCACTAGGTAGGCCTAGATTATGCCAACATCCACTTCCATCAATGCTGCTCCTTTTTTCCTTTTCACTAACTTTAAGCTCTATTGTAGACACTATAATTTTTTCATTATATAGGTTGAGACTTTTTGAAGCTTAGAAGAAAATGGCTTCCAATAATTATAAGACCACTAAAGCTGAGGAGGATGTGAACTTATTTTATTCTCAACTCAGGTTTCTCTAGCATGAGGTTGGGAAGATGAAGAGGGAGGTAGAGGAGGAGAGAAATATCCTATAGGTGAAGCGAGATTCAGCCTTAACAAGGCTAAAGGAACTGGAGTCTTGGCAAAAGGCTAACCTAGACCAGGAAAAGCATGAGGTGTTGACCATGTTCTATCAGAGCTCAGAGTATATAAAGTCCTTGAAGCGATGCAAGATGCAGGCTATTCTCAAGTTCAAGGCCAGTGATGAGTATCTCTGAGAGTGGTGCCTTCTCTCTGCCAACTCCTTCTCTAAGGGCTACCTCTACTATAGGGACATAGTATAGAAGACTCACCATATTCCTAACTTTGAGTTTGATGAACTTTGAGTGGAACATTACAATGACTTGAGGATTCACGACCTCAAGTGGGGTGTGAGGAGATCCTCTAGAGAGAGAAAGAAGCTAAGGCATCAACTAAGCCTCAAGATCCTATTACCATAAAGGAGCCTGTCGAACCCCCAACATCCTTCAAATAGCCTCACATTATTCTCCTTCATCTACTTTCTAAAAAAGCTTTTGTAACTAAGTTTCCCCTTGAATATAATATTCTTTTGATGAATGAAAGAGATTTTCTTCTACTTGCACCTTTTCCCTTTGCATCTCTGGCTCGCATCCTTCTTGCACACATCTTGGCCCAAGCTCACTCAAATGTTAGTTGTTGCTTATTACACTTGCAAATCAGCATATAGTTTTGCCTTTAGCCATGGTGAAGATTGCTATAAAGTGACAAGTTGTAGCTCACCTTTGCAATGGTTGGTTTTAGAGCTCTTTAAGTAGTGGTACTTAAACTTGATATAGGCAGTACTCATCATTCCACAATGAGGAGAATGGCTTGCGGAAGAGAATAGACTATTAAGAGAGAAACTTCAAGGACCATAGTGTGACTAAAGGTGAAAGATTTACATAAGAATCTTAAGTCTTGGCAAAGTTTAGAGTATCTCATGATTAGCTTATTGCCAAAGTCTTATGCCTGGTATAAAACCAAGGTATTATGCCTAACTTATTGCTAAGGTTTGATGCCTGTATTATTGTCAAGGTCTTATGCCTCAAGTCAATTCGAGGTCTCATGTCAGGCTTATTAGTGAGGTATTATGCGTACCTTATTGCTTCGGTTGTATGCCTAAATAGAATTGAGGTCTTATGCCTTACTTATCACTGGGTCTTATACCCTAGGTAGGACCAAGGTCTTATGCTTGGCTTATACCTTGATGGAATCCAAAATCTTATGTCAAGCTTATTACCAAGGACTTATGTCTTAGTTAGAGTTGATATCTTATGCCTAGCTTATTCTCAAGGACGTATGCCCCTAGTAGAACAATTCTCAAGGATTTATGCCCCCAGTTGAATGAGGTCTTTTGCTTAGCTTATTATTGAGGTCCTATAACCTGAGTGAATCTGAGGTCACTGCCAATCTCTTATACCCCAGGTGAATTTGAGGTCGTGTGCCTTGAGTAAATTCAAGGTCTTATGTTGGCTTATTGTCAAGGTCTTATGCCTATCTTAATATTGTGGTCTTATGCCCTAGGTGAATATGAGATCTTGTGCCTCAGGTTAATTTGAGGTCTTATATCCCATATAGAACCGAGTAGAACTGAGGCCTTATGCTTGGCTTATCACCGAGATCTTTTGCTTTAGGTGAATTTGAGATCTTATGCCTGGCTTATCATGAAGGTCCTATGCCTTTGATGAATCTGAGGTCTTATGCTCGGCTTATCACCAGGGTCTTATGCCTCGAGTGGATCTGAGGTCTTTGGTGGTCTATTGGGATAAGACTTCTCAATATCTAAAGAGATAATGGAGGCATAATTTAGTCTAAAGGTAAAACATTCTTAGGTTATCTACATGCTATGTCCTAGAAAGTTTGTTATTATCTAGGTGTTCAATCTTAAATATCTCTAGCCCCATGACCCTAGAAATTTTGAATGGGCCTTTCTAGTTTGGAGATCATCCAATCATAATCCTCGGGTGCCCTCCTGTGGGTTATAGTATTGGGCCACTCACTGTTGGTACTCAGTAAGTTTAGTGCAAGCCCTCTCCCAAACATCCAAGATGAGATCCTTCTCAGCTTAGATGTTTGCCTCTTTCATCTCAAATCATAAGCCTAACTCAAGCTGAAGTAAGACCAATTTCCATTAGAATGATAGCTTCAACCTCATAAGCGAGCGTGAATTGTGACTTCTTGGTTGTTATCCATGGTGTGGTTAGGAAGATAATAGGACATGAGGTAGCTAGTAAACCCAGATGCCTTCGGCTCTTTTGAGATGCTACTTTATGTTTGAAGTAGGTTTGATTAGTTACCTCAGCCAAGCCATTAGATTAGTGGCGGTCACTGATGTTAACCTTAGCCCTATGCAGATACTACTATAGTATTCTTTGGATCATGGGTAGTTTAGTTGCTTCCTATTGGCTATAACTAGCACTTATGGCAATATGAACCTGTAGATTATGTGCTACCATAGGAACTCTTGAATATTTCTCTTGATGATTGTGACTAGGGATTGAACTTTCACTCATTTGGTAAAGTAGTCAATAGCGACCACTAAGAACTTTCTTTGACTCGATGCTAATGGGAATAGCCCAAAGATGTCCATCCATCATTGGTCAAAAGGCCATATAGATTGGGTCTACTCCAACTGAACCACTAGACTGTGGTGTAAGGAGGCATGCCTCTTGTATTATTTGCATTTGGAGATGAATTTGGATGCCTCAAAAGCCATGTTGAGCTAATAATACCCTTGTCTAAAGAGCTTAGGTGCCAGGGCCCATCCTCCACCATGTCTCCCACCGATCCCGCCATGAATTTCTTGGAATGCATAGTCAGTTTCCTTGGGTCTTGGACAATGGAGAAGGGGCTGCATTAGAGCTCTTTTATGCAAGACTTATTCTAATAAGGTGATGTTTAGGGCTAGCTTCTTGGTCTTTTGGGCCTCTTTCAAGTCCTCGGGAAGTTGTCCATCTTTGAGGTAAGAGATAAAGGGATTCATCTAGTAGGGCTTTGCATCCACCACATTTACGTCAATGGTCTCTGATTAGTTGGGTTGCTGAAGATTCTCCATAAAGATTTGCCATGGTACCAAATTTGAGGAAGCCCAAGCTAGCTGAGGTCATCGACCTCCATGTTGCAAGTTTTGGGTACCTAGAAAATTCCCACTTGGTCTATTTTTCCCATAAGCTTTTGTGCTTCAGTTAAGTACTATGCCATGGCTGTGTCTTTTACATCATACTCTCTAGTGACCTACAAACACACAAGCTATGAGCCACTAAATACCCTTAATTTTTTAGTTCCTATTACTAACGCCACATATAATCTGAGGAGGAATGCTTAGTACTCTGTGGCATTGTTTGAGGCATTAAATTCAAGCTGGGATAAATACTCAGCCACTCTTGTATCCAAACTATGAAGGACAACATCGATCCTATAACCTAACTCACAAGATGAGGCATCTACATGAATCTCCCACGACTTGGATTTTGATGCTACCTAGTATGAGGTCAAGAAGTCCACTAAAGCCTAGGCTTTGATAGCCTTTCATGCGTCGAAGGTGACGTCAAATTGACTTAACTTGATAGACCACTTAAGCAACCCTCCTAAGGTTTTTGGCTTTTGTAATATCAGCCAAAGTGGGAGATTGGTAGTACTATGACTGGGTGTGCTTGAAAGTAAGGATGGGACTTTCGAGTTGCTACTATCATAGTGTATGCTAACTTCTCCAATTGAGGGTATAGAACCTCTACACCTATGAGTACATCACTCACATAGTGTATGGGGTATTATTTTCTTCACCGATCAGTTATTAAAATTAAACTGATCATCTACTCTAATGTAGCAATATAAAAGAAGAGTATTGCATTTAGTTCAAATCTCACTAGTAAAGGTGGTACAGTTAAGTGCTTTTGAAGTCTTCGAAAGCTTAGTCACATTCTTCCATCCATGAGATCACTAATGCATCATTGTGAGGAGTGCAAATTCCTTCTAAGTCATTGGCAAGGAAGACTATATCTTCATAGTTAGGCTCACAATGGTATCTCTTCTTCTCTTTTTCATGCCCTCTTGCCCCCTAGCAGGGGTTTAGTATTTGCCAGTTGATGTTGGAGAATTCCTTTCAGTCAGTGGGCTTGTTACGATCATATTGAGGTTCCCCTTGACTAGAGGGTTTTGCAACTTGGGAGTGGGGCCCCTTTTGGGGTGAAGTTCATTGACGATTCTCTCATATGTGAGTTTCTTATGCACATTCAGCTTGTAGATGAACTACTCGAGGCTGCCTTCTTCGATAAGTCTATTAATTTTATCTTTGAGATTCTTGCATTCTTCAGTATCATGACCATAATTGGGATGAAAATGGTAGTACCTTGATTTGTCGAGGAGTTGTTGGGCAAGCTGAATAGATTGGGACCTTTACAATAAGTCTAGGAGCTAAATCTATGGTAGGACTTTAGTTCTTGAGTTGTTCGATGGAGTATAATCTTGAAATTCAAGCCTCTACTCCCTCTACTCACTCTACCCAATTTTTTGCCATTTTGGCTTGGGTGGCTTGTTCTCTAGAAATTATCTGCTCTTGCTACTACCTTTAGCTTCTTTTCTTTTCAAGATCCCTTCATAAGCATATATGTGTTTATGGGTTAGTTGGATGAATTTTGCCATGTTGTGTGGTAACTAGCAGGCCATCTCATGGACTGCTCGAGCTTACCAAATTCTATTAATGACAATAATGAGGATAATAGAACTATCCTGCTCTATAACTTCTAGTCAGGCTTTGTTGAATTAGGCCAAATATTCCCGTAAGCTCTCTCCCTTTGTTTGCTTTCATGTGAGGAGTGTATAGGGTTCTTTTACTGTATAATAAATGAGATAAATCATTCTATAAACTTATCTATCAAGTCATCAAAATAAGATATTGTGTACCTCAGGAGCCCAAAGTACCATGCTCAGGCCCAGCCTTGCAACATCATCGAGAGAGCTTTACACGTGGTAGAGTCTCACACTCCCTGTAGAATTATGACATTTCTAAAGGTGCTAACATGATTGATTGGGTCTTCTGAGCCATTATACGCTCTATGGGGAGGCTAGTGGAACTTTAGCTACACTTGGGAGTATGCAATTTTAGGGATTAGAGGGGTATTATACCTTAGTTGTTGAGGGTGACTTGATGTCCATGGCCTTCCCCCAACTAGATGTAGCATGGCCTCCCTCAAGAATCTCAATTTTGCCATGTCTAGTGCCTGACTAGCATGCATGTGAATAGGTTAGGTTATGTCAATAATAATCTCTCGAAACATGGTATCAAAATGAAATTGTGGCCTAGGGGTCATGGTGATCTATTCATTGTGCTCCACAAGGGAATCAAGGTGCAATTGCCATTCAATGTGTTGGTTTGCCAAAGTGCCTTAGCTAGCACAAGAGCTTGAATTGGAATGTATTGCAAGGTGTTAGGAGCCCTAAGGCACCACATCATTTGGGCCTAATTTTGCAATTGTTAGGCCTCTAGGTTTTGAATGGCTTATGTCTGGGACTCAAGTGACTACATCATTTATTGAATGATGGTAGCTAAAGTTTAAAACTCATGCCATTCCACCAGGTTAGAGGGACCAACTGGAACCTCTGTAACAATTTGTAAAAGGGGTCCCAGGGGCTGTGGCTATGTTTGAGTCATAGAGTTGGCTTACTGCACTGGTCTACCTAGCCTGCTAGATGACTTGTGCGATTTCACCAATCTTATTACTACTTGCCCCCTGATCAGATTCTTAGATAATGAAGGCCATGGCGCTCTAGGTAGCATTGTCAGAAAGCCATAGAAAGTCTCTAAGATTAATAGAGAAGGGAGGCAGAGTAGATCTTAATGAAATCACTAATTGTTGATGGGCCCAATTTAACACTAGGTCTAGATTGAGAGGCTGCTCATAACCAGATTTGGTAGGCTGTCTTGTGACTAATCTACAAGAAGAAGAAACAACCATAAGGATGATAATCGAGAGCTTCTTCGATGGTGGCCACTTCAACGCTTAAGTCATAAAGGTTCTCCACGATCTTTTTTTGAGAGAGATAGAAATATATATATATATATAGAGAGAGAGAGAGAGAGAGAGAGAGAGTGTGTGTGTGTCTCCTACCTTCATGGGTACTTCATGTTTCATAAGTTGAGAAAGCCTTGGAGCGGATCCAAAATTCTATAGTCTTACTCCTGATTATACTACACTCTCCTTATTTGGCTAGCATCAGTCCCAAATTTTTTGCTAATACTTTTTTAGGGATCCTTGCTATCAGAATACGATGAATATCAAACCATATCCATATATGGGCTGAGCTTGCCAAATTTTCCCGTAGGACACGAGATGAGTTTTTGCAAGATGGACTACAACAATACTGTCAAGGTGACTTGACATTGGTAACATCACCAAGCATAATAACCTTAAGGCCAAATGCTTGGTTACCTCGGTTAGCAGTTTATCTCATGAGTTGGTTTCCCATTTACTTTTGGTCCAGCTATTTTTCAACTTAGTTGATCATCAAGTGTAACAGTAGTACTAGTAATAGTAGTAAAAGTTAAGTAGTAGTAGTATAGTAGTGGTAGTACTATATTACTATAACAGTATAGTAATATAGTAATAGTATAGTAATAGTAACAGTAGTAATAGCATAGCATATTAGAAATAGTAGTATACTAGCAGTAGTACTACAGTAGTATAGTTTGAGCAATAGTAGTATATTAGTAGTAGAAGTATAATAGTGGTAGTCGTATATTACTATAATAGTATAGTAATATAATTGTAGAACAGTAGTAGTAGTATTATCACGACTATTGTATATTAGTACCAGTACTACTCTTGTATTATCACGACACTACTACAACTACTAGATAACTACTATTGTACTATACTACTATTGCTATCTTACTATTTTTATTATGAGACTACTACTAATACTATTACTTTATTACTAGACAATTACTAGACAACTACTAGATTATTACTATACTATTATTATACTACTATATACTAGTATATAACTATTATAATACTATCTTGATACTGCTATAACTAAAATACTGCTAATACTAATATTACTACAACTGCTATTACTATACTATTAAAAAAATATTATTATACTACTACTATTACAACTACTATTATACAACTACTATATTTATGCTATACTAATATTACTATTGCACTACTATATCTAATTGTGCATTCAGACCATCTGAAATTTTTATTTGTTATTTTGAGATTGCTCTTCATTGTCTCTCACTATCGTATGTGGTCGATTTTGGCTCCATAGATTTTGGCATATCTAGTGTGACATGACTTCAACTCCAAGTGTAGAAATCTAATTAGCCTAGACACACAATAAAAGGAAAAAAATCAAAAAGCTAATGGTTGATTTTCTATTAAAGAAAGAAAAAAGGCATCATCAAGTGATTTTCTTACTCCAACATACACTATCATCCTTAGTGAAGGGTTTGTGGTACATTTTTCTCAACCAATGATGATTATGAGGGCAATGAAAGCCTACATGAGTACGGATTAATTTCTCACCTCTCATTCAAGGGGCAGAGACCTCTCACCTAGGTGGCAAAGACTAAGTTTACCTAGAGAGCAAGGGCAAAACCCATTCATGGGACTAAGGCCAAAATTTATTATGTCAAACCTTGATTATGAGGTAGTGAGTGCATTGGTAGGAACTAGAGTACCAGTCCTCCAGAGGCTTGGCAATAGGCAAAAGTAAGTTTTTGACAACTTACCATGCCCTTTAGAAAACAAGGATTGTCATTGATAATTTATGGTGGAGTTGAAATCCCTTAACCACCCCCAACTGCCAATACTCTAAGTTGACTTTAGGAATGCGAGCATACATTGTTCTAGCAAAAAATGTTAATTTTCACATAGCAAACAAATTTTATCTTGCATGGTGATCGAGCCTGCATTTACATGGTAAACAAAGACCACTTTCACATGGCAAACAAAGTCCATTTGTAATAATAACCAAGCTCACATTTATATGGCTATTCAAGTGCACTTCAATATGGCAAATTAAAGTCTATCTTGTGTCGCAATCAAGTCCATATTTACATATTAATTCAAATCCACTTTTACATGACTAATTAAGTTTACTTTCATGTGACAAATAAAGTCCATTCTCATGGCATCCAAGCCCATACTTAAATGGTAAATTGACTCCACTTTCACATGGTTAACAAAATTCACTCCCACATGGTAAATTAAGTCTATATTTACCTGAAAATTCAAGTTCACTTCCATATGGCAAGAAAATTTTATTTTTTGTGGCAATCAAGCCCATATATAGATCAAGGTTTTAAAAATTAGCTAAAGTATTTTAGTTTCAGCCAAACAATTTTGGCTAGTATTTAGGTTTCCATTTTTAGGATTTGTGAAGAAGCTTGAAGCACGACAGTAGAGTTCATCAGCCAACTTGACGAAGCTTCCAAACTTGGTCTTGGCCCATGGGCTTTGCTGCGTGCCTCCACTTCTTCTTCTTCTTCAAATATACTTGCTTTTAAGATACCGATTGAGCTATGTAAGGTAGAGAAGAAGGTAGAATGTAACAAGAAGCTATGTTACCTGTTAGATGAGTATAGCTAGGTGCTGATCACAACCATTTTATGATAAGAGCATCGATAACTTTCAAACTAAGACCACAATGGCTTCCTTATCCCTACCTCTGAGGCCTATAAAGAATCTAACTCTAGGGATTAGCTAGTTATGCAAGTCTAGATTGAGTAGAGGTGGTTAGTGGAGCATTAGGTCAGGCCAACCAAAGCATTGCAAGAAGAGCGTATCTCCATTATCTCATTCATAATTTTAGTCATTATAGTAGTAATAGCATAGTAGTGGTACTAGTAGTAGAATAATAGTAATATAGTAGTAGTAGTAGTAGTATAGTAGTAGTAGTGATAGATATGCTCAGATAAGATGGTAAGCAAACCAAAAGATAAACAATGAATGTAGAGTTAAGAAATAAAAGAAAAGATAGATATCTCACCATCTAGGTGATAATGTAGAATAACCACACCTTAGATAAGAGACAAATTATAAGCAAGCTTACCACTAATGTGATAAAGCCCTATGATAAGAAGTTGTAGTAATTTATTATGCTTAAATGAATTCAAATTATAACATTTGATAAGCCTTGAAAATCAATTCAAGAAAAAATTTCAAAAAAGTTTTATTAAAAAAGAGAACTTATAGGTACTAGATAAGGTGTAATAAATATAGCACTTCAAAATATTAAAGGTTTACATTGGAAAATAGTTAAATGACCCTTATAATTCTAAAAATTTCTTAAAATTCAAAGTAACATTAAATTTAATCAAATGGAGCTATGCTCCACTTAAGAAGATTTTGATAGGCAAAATTAGAACTCCATATGGGCCAGTCTACTTGTTCTTCAAAGAAAAGGGTTTGACCCAACTAGACCTTTGACCTGATAATTGGACTAATGTTCTTTTGAATTTGGTTGTCACTAGCTCATGCATCAAGTTGTATAATAGTGATATAGTAGTAGTACTAGTAATAGTAGAAGTATAATGATTTAGTACTTTTAGTATAATAGGGGTAGTAATAGAGTTAGTATAGTAGTAGTAATAGTTCAATAGTATAATGCTAGTAGTATATTAGTAGTAGTAATATAGGACTAGTATAGTAGTAGTTATAAAAAAAAGTATAGTAGAAGTAGTAATAATAGAGTAGTAGTAGTATAACAATAGCACTAGTATAGTAGTAGCAATGGTACAATATTAACACTAATAGTATAGCAATAGTAATAGAATAGTAGCACTAGTATAGTAAAAGTAGTATAATAATTGTAGTAGTATAGTCGAAGTATAGTATAGTTGTAGCATTATGATTATCGTAGTAGTAGTAGTATTGAGGTATATTAGTAGTAGTAGTATAACAATAGTTATAATATTGAAAATATAATAGTAATATAGTAGTGGTAGTACCAGTAATAGTAGTATAGTAGTAGTAATAGTAGAATTAATATAATAGTAATAATAATGTATTAGTAATAATGACAATATAGTAGTAGAAGTAATAGTAGTAGTAGTAGTTATTGTAGTATAGTCCAATAGTATAGTAATATATTACTATGGTAGAATAGCACTAGTGATAGTAAAATAGTGGTATAATAACACTAATCGTATTGTGACAATAGTAGTATACTAGTATAATAGTATAGAAGTAGTAATAACAATAACACTATTATAGTAGTAGTACTATAGTAATATATTAGTATAATAGTATAATAATATAGTAGTTGTAGTCGTGTAGTATGGTAGCATATTAGTGTAGTAGTTGTACTAGTAATAGTATAATAGTAATAATATAGTACTATAATAGTATAGTAGTGTAGTTGTAGTTGGAGCAATATAGTGGTAATTGTATAATTGTATAGTAATATAACAGTATTAGTAGTAGTAGTAATAGTGTAACTATAGTCTAATAGTTGTACCATATAGTATTATAGTAATAGTAATTACAGTAGTAATATAGTAGTATAACAGTATAGTTGTAGTAGAAGAATAATACTATTAGACATGGTGTTATAGTAGTAGTATTGTAATATTAATAGAAGTATAATACTAGAAACAGAAGTGCCTATTGCCTTGTTTTTTTTGAGCCATTTGAAAGTATAATAGTACAATAGAAAAGTATAAAATAGTGGTATACCATCACTATAGTTTAGTTATAATACTAGCAATAGCAGTAGTATAGTAGAAGCAGAAGTAGTAGTATTATAGGCATATAGTATTAGTAAGTGATAGTAGAAAAAATAATTGTATATTAATAAATAGAAATAGGACACTAGTGCTATAATACTAATAGTAGCAATGTACTAGTAGTTGTACGGCAATATTGTAGTAGTCAGTAATAGTTTTAACAATAATAATCTATTAGCCATATAAAAATAATATACTAGTAGTAATAATGGAAGTATAGTAGTACTAAAAATAAAAGTATAGTAGTAGTATATTAGTATAGTATAGTAGTACGAAATTGTGGTATGTTATTGGTATGATATAGTAATATTACTAGTAGTAGTAGTACATAAACAAGATTCTAGTAGTATAATAGTACTATAGCAGTATGATATAATAGTATAGAATTGTAGTATAGCATTAGTATAGTATAATAGTAGTACAAGCAATAGTAGTATAAAAGTAGTAGTAGTAGTAGTAGTTATAGCATATAGTAGTAGTAGTATAATAGTATTAGAGTACTAAGTAGAAATAATAATAAAATGTAGTGGTATTTATAGTATACTACTAATAGTAGTATGGAACTATTAGTCTAGTGGCAGTATAGTTGTAGTAGCACTAGCAGTAGTATAGTATTAGTATAATATTATAGTAATAATATAAAAGTACTATAATAGTAGTATAATAGTAGTAATAGTTGTAGTAGTATAGTAGTTATAAGGTGGAAGTATAGTAGTTGTATAGTAGTAGTAGTAGAAATAGTATAATAGTATTAGTATTACTGTACATTAGTAATAATAATAGTAATAGTATACTAGTCGTACTATTAGTATAGTAGTAGTATATTAGTATGATAGAAATATTGTAGTACCAATAGAGTAATAGTAGTATTAGCGGGAGTAGTATAGTAGTACTGGTAATAGAGTAACATAAAAGTATAGTAATAGTATAGTTTTATAGTAGTGGTACAATAGTAGTAATATTATATTAATTGTAATCATAGAATAGCATGGTGGTAGTAGTAGTGTGGTTGTACTATAATAGTATATTAGTAGAGTTTGTATAATAGTAATAGTAATATAGTAGTTGTGCAAAAGTAGTATAGTAATATTATAGTAGGAGTAATAATAATAGTAATGGTATAGTAATAATATAATAATCATATTAGTACTATAATAGTCATGCAGTAATAGTCATATTGTAATAGTAGCAGTTGTAAAATAATAGTATAGTAGTAGTAATAGTAATGTATTATTAATAGCAGTAATAGTATAATTGTACTATAGTAGTATAATAGTAATATAGTAATTATAGCACTAGTATATCAGTAGTGTAGTAGTATAATATAGTAGTATAGTCATATAGCATGGTAGTACAGTAGTATAGTAGTAGTATAATAGTTGTAGCGCATTAATAGTATTATAGTAGTATTTATAATGGTCTGACTCTAAAATAGTACTGGTAGTATAGTAAGATTAGAATAGTAGTATAGTAGTAGTAGTGCTAGTAGTAATAAAATAGTTATAACAGTATACTAGTAGTATAGTAGTGGTAAGATAATAATATAGTATTGTTGTGTAGAATAGAAGTATGGTATTAGTATAGTATAGTAGTAGTAATAGTAGAATTAATATAGTATTATAGTTTTATAGTAGTAGTAATATAGTAGTACTATTGTACTAATAGTATTATAGTAGTATAATTTAGTGGTACAGTATAGTAGAAGTATAGATTATAGTATAATAGTATAATATAGTAGTGTAGTAGTCTAGTATATTGTAGTAGTATGTAGTAATATATTAATAGTATAGCAATAGTACTATTGTATTATAGCAATATAATAGTATAATACTAGTAGTAGAGTAGTAATAATAATAATAGTTATAGTAGTGATGTGGTAGTATTATTAGAAGTATTATAATCGAAGCAGTATAATAGTAACAGTATAGTAATAATAGTAGTATAGTAACAATAGTCATAATGTAGAAGTATTTGTAATATAATAATAATAATAGTTGTGTACTATTAGTAATCTAATAGTACTACAGTTATACTGCTAGTATTGTATTAGTAGTACTATAGTAGTACAACAGTACAAGCCTTATAGTAGTACCAGTATAGTGGTAGTATGTTAGTTGTAGCGGCATAGTGATATAATATAGCGACAGTGGTATTATAGTAGTATAGTAGCAGTAGTAATATATAAGTACTTTAGTAGTATTGTACAACAATAAAGTAGTGGTATACTATAATAGAAGTCCTACTACTATTACTACTGTACTATTTCTATTATTATAGTACTACCACTTACCATTACTATATTTTTACTACTAGTATTCAACTACTACTCCAACTATATTACTATGGTATTACTACTTGCATACCACTACTTCTAATATACTATACTATTATTATTATTATACTACTATTACTATTGTACCACTACTGTATTACTATAGTATTATAGTAAAATACTAATATCACTAATATATTGCTACTAATTAATTATTACTACTATTACTAGTACTATATTTATGCTTGATGATACACTGAATTTAAAAATAGCCGATCCAAAAGAAAATGGGAAACTAACCCGCAGGATGAACTGCTAACCAAGGTAACCGAGCTTTTGGCCTTGAGCCCATTATCTTAGGTGATGATGCTAATGTCAAGTCGCCTCAACAGTATCATTGTAGTCCATTTAGCAAAAACCCATCTCATGTCCTATGGGAAAATTTGGCAAGCTTAGTCCATATACGGATACGGTTTGATATTCATGGAATCCTAGTGGAAAGGATCTCAGAAAACCATTTATAGAAAATCCAGGAGTGATGGCAGCCAAACAAGGGGAGTCTAACATAATTAGGACTAAAATTACAAAATTCTAGATCTGCTCAAAGGCCATCTCGACTTACGAAGTGTGAAGTAGCCACGAAGGTAGGGGACTCTTTCTCTCCCTCTCTCACTCTCTATTTCGCTCTCTCTTAGAAAAAGTCAATGAGAACATTTATGACTTGAGCATAGGAGTGTCAATTGTTAGAGAAACTCTTGGCTATCCTCCTTATGGTTCTTTCTTCTTCTTATAGATTAGAAGTAGGATAGCCTAGCGGATCTGATCACCAAGAGCATCTTAGTATAGAACTAGTGTTGAATTGGGTTCCATCAACAACTAGTGATTTCATTAAGATATACTCTGCCTCCCTTCTCTATTAATTTAAGGACCTTTGATAGCTTTTTGATAATGCCACCTAAAGCACCAGGGCCCCCATCATCGCATAATCTAATTGGTGGGAAACCAGCCCTAGGATTAGTGAAATTGCATAACTTATTTGGCTGGCCAAGCAGATCAATACAACAAGCCAACTCTGTTATCTGGACACATCCATAACCCCTAGGACCCATTTTACAAACTATCCTAGAGGCTCTGATAGGTCCCTCTAACTTGGTGGAATGGCATGAGTTTCAAACTCTAGCCACCATCATTCAATAGATGGCACAGTTGCTTGAAGCCCAAGTGTAAGGCATGCAAAACCTACAGGTCTAACAATGGCAAAGTTAGGCCCAAATGGTGTGGTGCCTTGGGGCTCATAACACCCTACAACAGGTTCCAATTCAAGCTCTTGTGCCAGCCTAAGGTACTATAGTAAACCAATACCCTGAATCATAATTACACCTTAATTCCTATGCAAAGCACCATCAATAGGTCACCATGACCCCTAGGCCATGATTTTACTTTTGTACCATGATTTGAGGGATTATTATAGATATGACCTGACCTATAGTTTAGCCAATAAGGCCATGTATCACATGGATGCCATTCAAGAACTAGACAAGGGAAAATCAAGAATCATGTGGGAGGCCATGCTACATCTAGTTTGGCGAAGGTCATGGACATCGAGTCACCCTCAACAACTAGGGTACAATACTCCTCTAATCCCTAAAATTACATAGTCCCGAGTATAGCTGATGTTCCACCAGTCTCCCTATAGTGTATGATGTCTGAAAGGACATTGTTGATCATGTTAATACCTTCAGGAATGCCATAATTCTATAAGTAGAGTGAGACTTTATCATGTGTAAAGCTTTCCTAATAACATTGCAAGGCCAGGGCAAAGCAATGTTCGCTCAGCTTCTGAGGTACACAATAACTTATTTTAATGACTTGGCAAACAAGATCATAGAAAGGTTTATCTCATTGGTTCCTCGATGAAAGAACCTTTCTACACTCCTCACATTGAAGCAAGAAGAGGGAGAGGGCTTAGGGGAATATCTAGCCCACTTCAACAAAGCCTGACTTGAAGTTATAAAGCTGGATAGTTCTATTATCCTAGTTGTCATCATTAATAGAATTTGTCAAGCTCAAGTGGCCTTTGAGATGGCCCACTAGCCACCACGCAGCATGGTGAAACTTATCTGACTAGCCCATGAACACATAGATTCTTAAGAAGTGATCTTGGCAAAAAAGAATATAAAGGCAAGAACAGAAAGAGAGGATCTCTAGAGAACAAACCACCTAAAACAAAAGGTAGAAAACCAAGCAAAGGGAATGAAGGGAGCAGAGGCTTGAATTTCAAGCTTATACTATTTCTAATAACTCAAGAACTAAAGTCCTACCATAGATTGAGCAACTAGACTTCTTGAGAAGCCCCCAACCTATTACCAATGACCATAAAATCCTCAAGAAATCATCGTACTATCATTTCCACCCCAATTATAGTCATGATACTAAATAATGCAATCACCTCAAGGATGGCATCAAGAGGCTTATTAAAGAAGGCCACCTTGGGCAGTTTGTCTGCAAGGTAAATGTGTAAAAGAAACTCAAGAATGGGAGAATCATCGACGAACTTCAGCCCAAGAAGACTTCACTCCCAAGGTGCAAACCCTCCAATCAAGCCAACCTTAATATGATCCTAACTTTCCCATTGACTCAAAGTGATGATCTAGCATCAACTAGCAAATGCCAAACCACCATTGTGGTGCAGAAGGGCTCAAAAGAGGTGTAGAAGAAGAGATACCATTATGAGCCAAATTACAGAGATATATTCTTTTTTGCCAAGGATGAAAAAGGAATTTTCACTCCTCATAATGACACATTGGTGATCTCAGTGGTCCTAGGTGGCTATGCGACTCACCATATAATGATAGATACAAGATGGTCGACAATTATTTTGTTCACTCGAGCCTATGATCAAATGTAGACCAAGTAGAAGTTGGAGCCATACATCGGGATGCTCACTGAATTCATGAGGGACTCGGTCACCGTACTTGTTATAATCAACTTACTCCTCAATGTTTGAGAAGAGTCAAGGAACAACATAATTGAATCAAAGTTTTTGGTGTTTGGAGATGTTTTGCCTATAATGTAATATTGGGAAGATTGGCACTTAATTAGCTCCAAGCGGTAATTTTAACTTTTTATTTAGTCATAAGGTTTCCTACTAAACATGGCACAAGTGAAGCATGAGGAGACCAAAGCCTTATTAAGAAGTGTGAAGCACTCAACAATAAAAATAGTTTCGACCATAAAAGCAAGGAACTAATAGTAGTGGAGATCAATAAATCCATAATTAAACCAAAGAGGGGGCATGTCGAGCCTATGGAATGTCTCGTTAGCCTAGCATCGACATAGCATCAGGGAGGATACTCAAGCTTGGGTGAACTACATAGAGTCCTTACGTACCAAATTACAAGAACTCCTAAGAAGGAACCAAGATGTCTTTGCATTGGCTCCCGAAAATCTCCCATGTATTGCCCCTTCAATTGCTCAACACGACCTCATAGTCATAGAAAATCACAAGCTAGTCAAGCAAAATAAAAGGCACTATGTTCCTAAATGCCAAAAGGCTATCATTGAAGAGGTGAGTAAAATTCCCAATACAAAATTTATATGAGAAGTCCACTATCCTGCATGGTTGGCAAACATGGTAATGGTAAAGAAATGCAATGGCAAATGGATAATGTGCATTGACTTTGCTATATTGAATAAAATTTTCCCAATGGATAATTATCCTTTGCCTTAGTTGACCAGCTCATTTACTATATGTTGGGACACCATCTCCTAGGCTTCTTCGGATGCATCTCAAAGATGAGGAGAAAACTGCCTTCATCATAGTTCATGGTACATTCTATTACATTCTAATGCCCTTTGGATTAAAGAATTCAAGGGAAACATGCTGAATGGTGAAAAAAGTTTGAGCCTCAGCTCGGTAAGAATGTGGAAACATATGTTGATGATATGCTGGTGAAAATCTTCTACATTGATAGGCATTCGAATGATCTAGGGACCTTTGACACACTTTAGAAGTTTAGGATGAAGCCGAATCCAAAGAAGTATGCTTTTAGGATTGGCTTGAGAAAGTTCCTTGGCTACTTAGTCTTAGAATGTAGAATATAAGCCAACCCTAAAAAGATTGAAATAGTTACGGGAATGAAGCTAACAAACTCCATCAAAGAGGTATAGAGGATCATGGGTCACCTGGTGGTGCTCAATCACCTCCTATCTAGATCTGGAGAGAAGTGCATGCCCTTTTCTAAGGGGCTCAAGCAAAGTGATGGATTTGAATGGGCGGAAGAATGTAGTCAAACCTTGAAAGATGCCAAAAAGCACTTAGCCAAACCACCCTAACGAGTGAGACATGAACTAAATGCTATACTCCTCTCTTATATAGCTACATTTGACCAGGTGATTAGTTTAATTTTAATTTGTGACCAGTGTAGAAAATAACACCCAACATAATATGTGAGTCATGTACTCATAGGTGTAGAGGTTCAATACCCTCCATTACAGAAGTTAGCATACACAAGGTGCTGGCAACCAGAAAGTCCTACCCTTACTTTTGAGCACACATGGTCATAGTGCTTACCAATCTTCCACTTTGGCAGATATTGCAAATGCCAAAAACCTCAGGAAGGTTACTCAAGTGGTCCATTGAGCTAAGTGAGATTGATGTCACCTTCAAGGCTTAGAAGGATATCAAAGCCTAAGCTTTAGCAGACTTCTTGACCTCATACCTGGTAGGATTAGAATCTGAGACATGGGAGGTTCAGGTGGATGGCTCATCGCATAAGTCAAGATACAAGATCAACGCTATCCATTAGAGTTTGGATGCAAGAGTGGCTGAGTATTCAGCCTGGCTTGAATTCAAGGCCTCCAACAATGTCATGGAGTAGTAAGCATTCCTCCTCAGATTATATGTAGCATTAGTAGAAAGAGCTAAAAAGTTAAAGGTAATTAGTGACTCACAACCTTTGTGTTTGTAGGTCACTAGAGAGTATAAGATAAAAGACACAACCATGGCCTAGGACATAGCTCAGGCACAAAAACTTGTGGCAAAAATAGACCAAGTGGAAATTTGTCAGGTACGCCTAAATAGCAACTTAGAGGTAGATGCTCTCACTCAGCTAGCTTTACCTTCTTCAAATGTAGTACCAAGGCAAACCTTTACAAAGAATCCTCAAAAACCCAGCTAATCAGAGACCATTGAGGTAAATGTGGTGCATATAGAGCCTTGCTAGATGGATCTCATTATCTCTTACCTCAAAGATGGGAAACTTCCCGAGGACCTAAAAGAGGCCTAGAAGTCCACAAAGCTAGCCCTGAACATCACCATATTACAAGGAGTCATCCATAAAAGATCCATCACATAGCTCCTTCTCCATCATCCAAGACACAAGGAAGCTGACTCTGCCATCTGAGAGGTTTGTGGTAGGATATGTGGGATTCATGGTGGAGGATTGGCCATGGCACCTAAGCTCTTTAGACAAGGGTATTCTTGGCTCAACATGGCTGCCTAGGTATCCAAATTCATCTCCAAATGTGAATAATGTTGGAGGCAAGCCTCCTTACACCACACTTCAATGGTTTAGCTCGAGCATACCCAATCTACATGGCCTTTTGACCAGTTGGGGATGGACATCTTATGTCTATCAAAATTAGCATCTGGTCAAAGGAACTTCTTAGTGGTGGCCATTGACTACTTTACCAAATCGGTAAAAGCTGAATCTCTAGCCACAATCACTGGGAGAAAATTTTGGAGTTCCTATGGCAAAGCATGATATGTAGGTTCATATTGCCATGTGTGCTAGTTATGGCCAATAGGAAGCAATCTGATAGCTCAAGATTCAAAAAATACTATATTAGTATCTGCATAGGACTAAAGTTCACTGTGGTGACCACCACTAATCTGACGGCCTAGTTTAGACAACTAATTAAACTGAATTTGTGGCATAAAGAAGCATCTCCAAAGAGAAAAAGGTGTCTAGGTTGATAAGCTACCTCATATTCTATGGTCTTATCAACCACACCATGGACAATAGCCAAGGGGTTACCTTTCATGCTTGCTTATGTGGTTACAGCTATCATTCCAATGGAAGTTGATTTCACTTCACCTCGAGTTAGGCTTATGATCCTAAAATTAACAAGGCAAACATTTGAGCTAAGAAGGATCTCATCCTTGAAGTTTGGGAGAGGGTTTGCACAAGAGTTGCTAAGTATTATCAGTGAGTTGGCTAATACTACAATGCATAGGAATGCAACTGAGGATTATGATTAGGTGATTGGATACATCGATGGGCTAAACTCATTAATCGAGTTTCAGTTAAATTATTTTTGAGCTGGATAGGATTGTTTAAAACTTTTAGGGTCACAGGGCCAAGGACATTTAAGATTGAGTAGCCAGATGATAAGGAACTTTTTAGGCCATGACATGCAGATAACCTAAGAAGGTTTTAACTTTAGACTAAATTATATCTCCATTATCTCTTTAGATACTGACAAATCTTATCTCAATAAACCACCATGGACCTTAGATCCACCTGAGGCATAAGACCTTAGTGATAAATCAAGCATAAGACTTCATATTAATCCAAGGCATCGGATCTTAGTGATAAGCCAGGCATAAGATCTTAGATTCACCTAGGGCATAAGATCTTAGTGATAAGCCAAGCATAGGACCTTGGTTCTACCTAGGGCATATGATCTCAGTTCTATCTAGAATGTAGGACCTCAAAAGTAAGCTAAGAATAAGACCTTGGATTAACTTGAGGTACACAACCTTAGATTCACTTGACATGTAAGACTTTCGCAATAAGCTACATATAAAACCTTGATAATAAGTTGGCATAAGACCATGAATTCACCTGAGGCACAAGAACTTGTATGCACCTAGGATATAAGGCATTAGCAATATGTCAAGCGTAAGACCTCAGATTCACCAGAGGTATAAGCCCTCAGTGATATGCCAAATATAATACTTCATTCTACCTAGGCATAAGACTCAGAGAATAAGCTAGGCATAAGACCTTAATTCTACATGAGATATAAGACCTTAGTAATAAGCCAAACATGAGTCCTCGGATTCACCTGGGGTATAAGACCTTAGTGATAAGCCATGCATAAGACCTTGGTTCTATCCAGGGTATAAGACCTCAGTGATAAGCAATGCATAAGACCTCAACAATAAGCTAGGCATAGACCTTAGTAATAAACCTGACTTAAAACCTTGAATACACCCAAGGTGGAAGACCTCAACAACAAGCAAGGCATAAGACCTTGGTAGCAAGTCTAGCATATGACCTTTGTTTTATACCAAGCATAAGACTTTGGCCATAAGCCAACCATGAGAATCTTAGAAGTTTGCCAAGACTTTAGGATTCTTATGTAATGCTTTCACCTTATGTCACACTATGGTCCTTGAAGTTTCTCCCTTAATAGTCCCTTCTCTTCTCCAAGCCATTCTCCTCTTGGTGAAAGGACGAGTACTGACTATAGCAAGTTCAAGTACCACTGCTTAAAGGCTCCAAATCCAACCATTGCAAAGACAAGCTATGACTTGTCACTTTATAGCAATGTTCACCATGGCTAAAGGGAAAAACTAGATGTTGATTAGCAAGAGTAATAAACAACAACTGACCTCTAGGTATGGCTGGGTCAAGATGTGTATAAGAGGGATGTGAGCCAAATATCCAAAAGGAAAATGCACAAGTAAAAGAAATCTCTTTCATTCATCAAAAGCATATCATATTTGAGGGAAAACTCAGTTACAAAAGCTTTTTACAAAAAAGAATAAAGGAGAATAATGCAAAACTATTTGGAGTATGTTGGGGGTTCGGCAGACTCCTTCAAGGCAATATGCACTCAAGGCTTAGCGGATGCATTAGCTTCTTTCTCCCTCTAGAGGATCACCTCATACTCCCACTTGAGAGGGTGAATCCTCAAGTCATTGGAAAGTTCCACTTGGAGGTCATCAAGCTTGAAGTTAGGATCACAACAAAGGTAGCCCTCAAAGAAGGAGTTGGCAAAGAGAAGGTTCCACTCCTAGAGATACTCATCACAGGCCTTAAACTCAAGAATAGCTTGCATCTAGAGGAACATGGTTGCCACCTCATCCTTTGACAAGTCGTGCTCAAACTTTTGCAAAACCTCCAATTCCTTTAACCTTGTTAAGGCTGAATCTCACTTGACCTGGAGAATATTTCTCTCCCCCTCTGCCTCCCTCTTCATCTTCCCATCCTCAAGTTGGAGTGACTCGAGTTGAGAATAGAGGAAGCTTACATCCTCCTCGGCTTTACCGGTCTTGTTCTTCTCAGAAGCCATTTTCTTCTAAGCTTCAAAATGTATTGACCTATCTAATTAAAAAATTACAATACCTACAATCGAGATAAAATTTAGTGAAAAGTAAAAAAGAAGTAACATTGATGGTGGAAGATTTTGGCACAAGTTTGGGCCCCCTTAATGAAGATGCGATCTACCGAGAGCAACTCAATGTGGAGGTTTCCACTATCCCCAAAATCTCTGAGAAAATACTCCTCAATGTCCATATCCTTTCTTGAGGACCTTAGATGACTGGAGGTGGTCCTCACCCGCACTTTGATATGGGGAGGAGGAGGTGTAGGTTTAGAAGTCATAACTACCTTCTTCCCACAATCAATGGACTTCATGATAGATGAGTTCAGTGCTCAAATGGCCTCTCCTATGGATAAAACTCAAGGGAGGGCTCAGAAGCATAAGCTATCACCTACCCATTCCTTGTCTACTCTTCGCTCATAGATCGACTTCCTCCTCTCAGCTCTTCTTCCTTGGGCCTTGGATAGACTCTTCAAGAGGAGCATTGCCTTTTACTTTAGAAGACATTTTTCAAGATGACAGGATAGGGGACACCTAAGGAGTACTTGCTTATTGCCTTTGAAACTTGTTTATGAATGAGATCTAGGTCAACCCTGTACAAAATCTAACCAACAATTAAATCGAGAAGAAAGCAACTGAAGAATCAAGAATACAAAAGTCTAAGGTACGTATTGACTTCCCATGCTATAGATAAGCCATGCTCTAGCAGACAAGCCTTATGTGGGAGTCGATCTAACATCCTCAATCTCATCTACCCAAGAGATTAAAAACTGGTGATCCTCATAGTAGATCTTTAGGTCGGCTCAGTGAGTGGAGGGGTTGCCCCACCCACAAGAAAGAACTTAGTCTACCATAGTAAAAATCCTAAGGGGATGGCCTTTCCAAGAGTGGATCAAGCTAGGGTTTTGAGGAAAATAATCTACACCATTTCTTGGGATCAAAACACCATCTACCCCCATTTTTCTAACCCCAACAACCTTTGGAGGCATCCCTGAACAATTCAATAGTCATGATGAAATCTTTGGATTGGCTAGGGTTCAAAAAATAATGAAAAATTATGGTGTTGGGCACAATTTGATCAAGGGAGATGTCCCAATCTCCTAGGATATCATAGATAAAGCTATTGATAGGGTACCTAAAGTCACTTTTGAACATCTCCTAATAGGTACTAAACTCAAACCCAAACTCCTCTCTCAATTTCTTACTCTCCTCCTTAGACCCCCATATGTCCAACTCAGTCCCATCTAAAAGTTGAACATGCTGACTATGTCCTCAAGATTTTTCTCCTAGAAAGTGGATTTAGAAATCCAAAATCTCACCTCAAGTACACCTGATGAGCATAAAGTTAGGTCCTACTTTCCAAAGCTGAGAAAGTGGTTGAAAAGGATAAAAAATAATGCCTCTTCTAGGGTAATTCCTCAAGTGCACTTGGAGCCACTAGTGCAAAAAAAATGAATGGCTTAAAAGCAACCTCTATGGAATAGGACAGGACAACCTAAAGAGCTGGCTCCTTAGAGGCTACAGTAGTAGTGGATAGTGTGGAGCTCTACCCACCAATACTAGGAACTGAGGTGGATGCTACCTTGGAGGATGAAGCTATGACTACTGTGACTCATGGAGTGGCAAGTCCCATACTAATAGATGACCATTCTAGGGGAAGAAGGAATGGAAGAAGATGTCATTTCAAATAGAAAACTTAGCAAATGAAGAAGCAAGGAAATCAAGGGTTACAAATGACACAGGACTAAGATTGCTAAAAATAGGTGAAAAGGGATGAGGAATTCCTTAAATAGCATTCCCTAAAGCATCAGATTGTTGCCACATAGAGTGTGGAAGCCTAAAAGGTAGGAGTCCTAGATCGTTGCGTCGATCATGAGGGATAGGTCTCTAAAGGGATGCCTTTGGACCATTGCGTTAGAACAAGATAAACCCTAATAATTTTGCATGATTCAATAGGATGGTGTCTCTACTCCTAAAGGTGTCATGTTCATTGGCAATATGCACCCGACACAATGCTATAAACATGAAACTCACCACATCAGGAGTCACGATGGGTGTCACCCACATGATTTAATGAAAGTGGAAGATTAAACCTTAAGAATTCAAAATATTACACTTGAAAAAACACATAAAAGCCAGTGAAAGAGGAAGTAACTATACCCACCGAGCCACCCATGCTCCATAACTAGAGTTGGGTGGCATTGATAATACATTGAGCTAAAAAATAGCTGGTTTAAAAGCAAATAGGGACTTGACCTTTGGGATGAACTGCTAACTGAGGTGACAAAACTATTAGTCCCGAGGCCATTATTCAAGGTGATGTTACCCAGGTCAAATCACCTCAGTGGTACCACTATAGTCCAACTAGAAAACACATCTCAAGGCCAATTGGTATATTTGACAAGCTCAACCTATATATTGATATGATTGGATATTCATTAAAATTTAGGGGGCATGAATCTTTGGAAAACCATTAGCGAAAAATTCAAGAGTTATGGCAGTCAAATAAGGAGAGTCTGACATAATTAGGACATAGATCATGAAATCCTAAATCCTATCGAAGACCTTCCCGACTTATAATGGCCACCAAGGTAGAGGACTCTCTCTCTCTCTCTCTCTATCAAATTTTATATTTCTCTCTCTCTGTGAATAAAAATCAACAAGAACCTTTCTGATTTGAGCATTGGAGTGGCTGTCGTTGGAATCTCTTGATGCTCCTCCTCATGGTTCTTTTTCCTCTTGTAGATTAGTGATAGGGTGGGCAAGCAAATTTGATCTTGAGGAGCCTTCTAGACTAGAGATGATATTGAACTGTGATTTTTCAAAAATAATATACTATTTTACTATGCTACTATACTACTAGTGTACTATACTACTATACTACTACCGCTACTTCTATACTAATACTATAATCGTAGCATTATAGCAACAGTAGTAGTAGTAATAGAAGTGCTAATAATAGTATAATAATAGTATAATAGTAGTGGTAATGGTAGTAGTAATATTAGCAGTAGTTGTCGTAGTATTATAATAGTAATAGTATAATAATAGCAGTATTAGTTATAATATAATAGTAGTAGAAGTAGTAGTATAGTAGTAATATAGTGGTGGTAGTAGTAGTAGTATAGAAGTTGTACTAGCATAAAAATAGTATAATAGTAAAACTAATCGTAGTAGCATAGTAGTAGAATAGTAGTATAGCAATAGTATAGTAGTATTATAATAACAGTAATAGCATATAAGTGGTATAGTAATAGTACAACAGTAGTATTAGTTGTGTACAATATTAATATTAGTACTAGTCATAGTATAGTAGTAGTAGTATAATATTAATAATATAATATTAGCAGTCTAATAGTGGTATAGTAGTAGTATAATAGTGGTATAGTAGTAGTAATAGTAGTAGTATAGTATAATAATAGTACTACTAGTAGTAATATAGTGAAAATATAACTAGTAGTATAATAGCTATAATTGTAGTAGTAATATTAGCATGGAAGTTGTATAATATAGTAGTAGTACTAGAGTAGTATATTTATAGTAATTTTACAGTAGTTTAGTTGTAGTATTAATAGTGAAGCAATAGTGGTATAATAGTAGTAGCACTCGTTATTTACTAGTAGTATATCTATAGTATAATAATAGTAGTAGTAAAAATAGGAATAGTGCAATAGTAGTATAATATAATACTAGTACTACTAATAATGGTAGTAATATAAGAATAGTAGTATTAGTACTAGTATAGCAGTAGTGTACTACTAGTAATAGTATTGTAATAGTATAATATTAATAGCTTTAGTATAATCATATTAGTAGTAGTAAAGTTGTACTAATGTAGTAGTAATTATTGTTGTAGCAATAGTAGAATAGCATTACTATTATTTTATTATTGTTACAACACTAAAACTACCATATTACTACTATATTATAACTATACTACTATTATTACCATAGTAGTGCCACTTCTATTACTATTACTATGCTGATACTGTGGCTGTTGTTACTACTATTATTATTGCTACTATTTTTGTTATTATTATATTACTACTATGTAATTACTAGTAGTACTACTACAACTACTAATAATATAATATTACTACACTACTATTACTACTACTGCTGCTATTACTACTACAACTACTACTATTACTATACTACTATTGCTACTATATTTTTCCTATTACTACTGATATTATACTACTATTCTACTATAACTGCTATACTAATATACTACTATTGTTATACTACTATTACTAATTCTACTACTACTATAGTATTTAACAAGGACTAATACTATACTACTATGGGATCCTAATCGACCACCTAGGGTAGCGAAGACCCCAGGGGAAAATCTTGAAACAACAAATGAAAATATAAGGTGTTGTAAGAATATGACTTCCAATCGGTATGAGCTCCTATTTTTAATACCCCAATAATTATTAGATATCTCCTAAAGTGAGAAACCTACTAGATAAAAATAGAGACACAAAGGAAGGAAAGCATAATTTGATTGATTTGAGGAAAGGTATGCATGACTTAAGAAAGTGCATATCCTCACTTTACATTTTAAAGAATTTAAATTTCTTATCATAAAAGAGAGTGGAATGAGAAAGGAAGTGGGAATAGGCTTGATGTGCATTGCTGCCCTACTCTCGTGCCCTTGGCCATGTGGAACTTGACTCGAGGGGATGCTTGATTGGATCCCTAGTAGATGCTGATAACTTGGCTTGTGTCATTTGACCCCATTAATATCTAAAGTTTTACTAATGACTTTTTATTTGTTATCAGTTGACTTTTTTAATTCTTGACTTGAAAAAATAATGATTAGTGGCACTAGCTTCTGCTAATAATTTCTAATTTGATAATTGATGACCTCTTGGCATGTTTTTGATTTGGTGTGTAACATCATTAATGGCTTTTGGGGTTTATTTAGGTAAGCATCACCAATTGCTTTTGAGTTGGTTTAGCTCCAAAATATGGCTAACACTTTCAATCATGTCATCAAATGAGTTCATTTGATTTTTAATTTAATAAAAGATGGCCTCATTGGCATGTGGTCAATTAATTCTAAAGCATCACCAATTGCCTTTGGAGTGGGCTTTGCTAAGAATCACCAAAGGTTTTTTCAGTTGGCTTAGGTTTGAAGTATGGTTGACAGCTTTGAGTATATTGTCAGTTTTCTTTTAATTTTTGATTTGATAATTAACTGCCTCATTGGTGTGTTGTCAACTATGTTTGAGGTGTCTCCAACAACATTTAGGGTTGTCTTAGCCAAGCATGACCAATGACTTTTGAGTTGGCTTAGCTTTGAAGTGTGGTTGACAACTTTAAGTGTATTATCTATTGACTTTATTTGAGCAAGGCATCTAGCTAACTGACTAAGCAAGTTCTTGACAACTATAGTTCAATTTGATTTGAAATTTGATGGCCACATTAACATGTTCTCGATTAAGTTTGAGGCATTGCTGAAAACCTTTGTGGTTGGCTTAGTTAAGCATTACCAACAACATTTTAGTTCTGTTAACTTTGAAGTGTGGTCGATGACTTTGAGTGTGTTATCAATTGACTTTATTTGATTTTTGATCTAATAATTGATGACCTCATTATCATATTATCGATTACATTTAAGGTGTCACCAATAACTTTTGGGCTTGGCTTAGCGAAGCATCACCAATGGCTTTCGAGTTTTGAAGTGTGGTCAAAAGCTTTTTCTAGTTTCAAATTTTGTGAACTAGCTAAGGTCGGTAGGGTAATACTCTCTAACTTCTTGATTTGTACAATAAGGTCTTGGAAAGTGTGGATAGAAGAAGCACATAGGTATGGTACCATCTAGTTCTTCCTTATGTTACTAAGAACTAGATTTACAATTTCAAATTGACTTATGGAATGTCTACAAATGATACTAAGGTTTCTCTACCATGTGATGTAATCCAAGGCCATTTTTTTGTTGCACTTTAGTGTTGAAACGTGGTCCACAATGGCACCTTGTTGTTGATTTCTCGAAATTTTATTCAAAAAACTCCTTTTATTTGTGACCAAGTTTATATGGACTCTGATTGTAACTAGTATACCACTCGAATGCAACCCCAGTCAAACTGATTGAAAGTTGGTGAAATAACAATGAGGGGTTATTACTTGAGTCCCAAGATAGAGTCACAAAATGAGATATGTGTTGTTCAGGATTACCAATGCCATTAAATTATTTGAGCTTAGGCACTTTATAACCTTTAGGATATGGTACTTAGTCGTAATGATTAGGGTACATTTTATTTGCATTATTTATAATACCCATGTCATTTCCTTATCTTAGTTGTGCAACCACCATTTATTGTACTTGTTGTAGGATGTATGCTAGCAGCACGACATTGGTAGGAATTCCTATGGTCGGTAAATTGGGTATCCCATAATGGTGGAGGAGTTGCTTGTGAAAGACCTACATTTTTAGGGATTTAATCTACAAGGAATATGTCTTTTACCAATTCTACAATTTCATGAGATGACTACTAAAATCGCTCCAAATTGGTGAGCTTTTGTCTCATTTACATCATCATCTCCATTAGTTGCATAACCTTCTTATGAGCTTCATCTATCTTTTTTCTTGTTGTCTCAATTGCTCTTGTAATGCTTCTACGGTCATTTCCACAATAGAGATTTTAATTAGGACCAAGGCTTCTATCAGGATAGGATGGTCCACATCTCAAGGATCAGGTCATGGTTTGGTGTGTTTTGGATTGAGGTTAACCTCTCACATTAGTTGGGTTACCTCTTTCAAGAGTTTGCTCATTAAATGAATAGTTACACCTTCTATCTAGTATGGTAGTAAGGAATGACTCACAAGGGCTCTTACGTCCTGAACCTCTTTATTTATTTAGCCTATTGAGGCATGGACTCATAGTCCCTAGTAGAGTCATGGTGAGAAATAACTTTGACACTATGAATGGTCTCTTTTTCTAGAGTATCAAGCTAGTTGTAGCCTTATAGTGACTTGTTATTTCGCTTAGTTATTCACCCCTTAGCTATAGTCTTGATGTAGGACTATACCCCTTTGACTTACTTTTACCCTTCTCTAAGCCACTTATTGTGGCGAAAGAGTAAGAAGTGGGAATGGTCCCATCTACATTCAATGGGTGGGCTTCCCAAGTCAGCTGAAAATTTCAATAGCCTTTCTTTTGCTTGTAATTGTCAGGATGAGTTCTTCTTTATTTGTGCGCATGTTCGGGATTGATTTTGGCTGCCTCTTGTTAGGAGTTGGGTGAATGCAATTGAAGGTTGAGCTTCGCTTTAGACCAAGTCTTTGGAAGACTAACACTCTTGCTAGTTCAGGCTCAGCTTTTGATTCATCACCAGATTGACCCTTTTCAGATGGAATGATGACATTGGTCTTCTTTCTTCTTGACAGAATGCAAAAAGTGGGCTACTCTTTCATGATAGCAACTTCAATGGGCACGATATCAAGTGCTCTCTTGAATTGAATAGTCTCAAAAATGGTTCCAAACTTGTTTTGAGCTTCAGTTTCTTCTATGACGACCATCGACTAAGGTAGACGCATGACCATTCTTGCCCCTAGGATGATGGTTTATTTTGGGATGGAGAAATTCTTCATTGATACCATTGGATGCTTTCTTCTACAAGAAAGAACACAATTGGTTAGTTTTGAACTGTAATTCGATCTCATTAATATTACCAAGTTCCTAAACTCGGAGGAGAAGTTATGTCCTACTGGGTATGCCAAAATTTGTGGAATGGAAATTGATAATAGTATATTGGTGTCAATATAATAGCAGTAGTATACTAACATTAGCATAGAAATAATAGTAGTATAGTAGTAATAATAATAGTAATGTAGTAGTAGTATAAAAGTACTAATAGTTGTATTAGTGGTAGTACTATAGAAATATTAGTAGTTTTATAGTAGACATGGTATATTAGTAATAACAGTAGTAATTGAAGAGCAGTTGTGGAAGTATTATAGTATATTAGTAATAGTAGTAGTTATAGTAGTAGTTAATACTATTATAGTAGTAATAGCAGTAATATTAGTAGTATAGTAGCATAACAATAGCAATAGAAGTAGAAGTAATAGTATAATAGTATAATAAAAGTTGTCTATTATTAGTACTATAGTGGTATAGTAAATGTAGTATACTATTATACTAGTAAATAATATGGTACTATATTAGTAGTTGTAGTATACTGATAGTAGTATAGTATTAGTAGTAATATAGTGATTGTGTAATAGTAGTAGTATAAAAATAGCAACAGTATCATATTATTAATAGTATTGTAATATGGTAAAATAATCATAATAATAATAGTAATAGTAATAGTAGTAGTCTATTTGTAGTATAGTAGTTGTAGCAGTATAGTAGTATAGTTGTATACTATGTTATTAATAGTAGTATAGTAGTTATAATTGTATAGCAGTAGTATAGTATAATAGCAGATATTAGTAGTAGTGTTAATGATATAATAGTTGCATAATAATAGTAATAGTAGTAGTATGCTAGTATTGTAGTATGACTGTAGAGGTTCTATAATAATTATAGTGGTAGTAGTAGCAGAATAGTAATAGCATAATAGTATTAATAGTATAATAGTACTAGTATAGTTACAATTATAGTATAGTAGAATAGTAGTATAGTAATATAGTATTAATGGTATAATAGTATAGTAATACTAGTAGTTATTATTGTACTATAGTAATAATAGCAATCTTTGTATACTAGGAGTATAGTAGCATTAGAACTATAGTACTAATTGTATAGTTATAATAATGTAATAGTAGTATTCTATCATTAGTAGTGTAGTAGGATATTAGTATAACTATAGTACTAAAAGTAGTAGTTCAGTAAAAATATAGTAATAATTATAGTATAATAGTAGTATTGATGGTAGTGATGTCATAATATTAATAGTAGTAGTATAGGAGTAATAGCATATTAGTACTAATAGTATATTAGTAGTAATTGTCGTAGAATACAAGTAGCATAGTACTATTATTAGAAGTGGTAATAGTAGAACTATAACAACAGTAGTGTATTAGTAGTAATAAATCAATAGTCGTATAATGGCATAGTAGAAATAGTATACTAGTATATTAATATAGTAATATGCTAGCATAATTATAATATTAATATAATAACAGTAGTAGTATAGAAGTAGTAAAATAGTAATAGTAATAACAGAACTTGTATAATAGAACTAGTAGTGGTGATATAATACCAATAGTAGCATTATAGTGTAATAGTGGAAGCCTAGTATAGTGGTAGTAATAGTATTATACAATTGTAGTATAGTAGTACTATATTACTATTAATAATATAATTTTAGTAGTATATTAGTAGTAGTATAGTAGTATAATAATAGTAGTAGTATTATAATAATATTAGTATAGAAGTAATATTACAGTAAAAGTAGATAGTAGTAACAGTAGTAATAATAGTGTCATATAACAATAGTAGTAGCAATATATTATTAGTAGTAGTAGTACTATAGTAATAGTAATAGTAGCAATATTAGTTTATAGCAGTAGAACAAGTAATAGTATTAGAATAGTTTTATTTCATTGGTGAAAGTAGTTATAGTAGTAGAATAGTAATTGTAGTAATATATTAGTAGTAGTAGTATAATTATATAGTAATATATTAGTTAGAGTAGTAGCATATTAGTACTGTTGTAGTATAGTAGTAGTAAAACAATCTCATAGTATTATAGTAGTAATAGTATAATAGTATAATACTAGTTGTATACTACTATTATAGTACTAGTATTACTCTACTGTTGCTATGACTATCACAAATTTACTACTACTTCTAAACTGTTGCTATTATACTACTACAATTACAATAATACTACTACTACTACTACTAATACTATACTAACATAATTAATACCATATTAATATTACTACTATCATATTATTTCTATTAATACTAGTAGTATAATATTATTTTTATTATACAACAACTATTATTACTACTACAATGTTATACTACTACTATACTGCTATACTATTACTATTGCTAACATTACTATTTTACCACCACTACTTATAATATATTACTACTTCTGCTATACTTTACTACTACTACTACTATACTACTACTAATATAATACTTTTATTACCATGAACACTACCACTATATGATAACTATTACTATTATACTCTTACTATTACTATTATATTAGAACTATTGCTATTACTATAAAATTACTACTACTACTATACCACTAGTATTACTATACTAAAGCTACAAATATATAACTAGTAATTATATATTGTAGTACTATAGTTACTACTTCCACATTAGTACTGTGACTACTATAATACTACAACATTATTATTATACTACTTCTACTGCTAGTACTATACAATTACTACAATTACTATACTATTACTACACTACTGTTATTACTGTTATACTACTACTATTAATATTAGTGCTACTTTAGCACTATTATATGACTACTACTACTATACTAAAGCTATTACTATTTTAGTTCTACTATTACTACTAGCAAACCACTTGTCCTTCAACTATACTACTTTTTTTATTTTACTAATAATACTATACTGCTATTGTTACTATAGTGCAAGTTTTAATGCTATCTTGGAATACTACTGCTATCTTGACAAGTTTTAAATTACTACTACAACTATTCTACTATTTCTGCTACTATTATACTATAACTACTGCCACTATTATAATACGACAACTATACTATAATTACTATTATATTATTACCATAATTACATAACTAAAATACTATTAGTACTACTATACTGATACTACTATTAGAACTATTACTATCATATTATTTCTACTACAACGATACTTCTACTACTACCATACATGATTATTACTATAGTACTACTACAACTACTACAATAATATCATCAATATTTCTATACAACTAATACTATTATAGTAAAATATTACTACTACTACAACTACTATCACTATACTACTAAATAACTACTATCCTACTAGTAGTAGTATACTATACTATTACGACTACTATACTATTATTATTACTACTACTATACCACTACAAATATTGTAAAGAATATAATACTACTACTAATATACTATAATACTGCTGCTAGAATTACTATAATATTACTACTATAATATACTATTACCACTATCATACTATCCTACGACTACTATTTTACTACAACTATTGCCAATAGTATAATTCTACTCCTACTTATACCACAATACTGCAGCTAGATTTATTATAGTACTAATATTATACTACTACTAATATTATAATACTACTACTATACTTTTAATAGTATACTATTATTAGTGCTACTATACTAATCCTATGCTATTGTTAAACTCGTATGACACTTTTACTACTATTAGACTACAGTCTTGCTATATTACTACAACTACTACTATACTACTATTTTTATTATATTATTACCACTGCAGTACAACTATAACTATAGTACTACAATTATATTATTATTGTTATTATACTATTACTACTACTACTATACTTCCACTACAATATTGTAATTATTATACTACCACTACTTCTACAAATTAATTCTATACTGCTATAATTACTACTATACTTCTACGATTATAACTATTATTATACTCTACTATTATTATACTATAATGTTGCCACTATACTATTATTGTTACTTGTTATACTATATTACTATTATATTACTATTATATTTCTATACTACAATACCTCTACTATTATTCTCTTACTATACTACTATATTACGACTACTTCTACTCCAACTGCAATCACAACTATTGTATAACATTACTCTTAATGCTATATTATACTATTACTACTATTATACTACTACTAGAACTATAATACTATTACTATTATATACTACTACTATACTAATATTATTACTATACCACTACTAATATTAATATATTACTATTATAGCTATTATATAACTATCACTACTAATATTATACCATTACAAGTACTATACCACTGCAATTATTGCTACAATATTATTGCTAAACTACTACTAATACCACTATACAACAACTAGCAGTAGTACGATTAGTACTATCTTATTGCTACTATACAACAATAACTACTACTATTACAACTAGTACCGCTATGACCATATTAGTATACTAGTACTACTACTACTATTTTTATACCACTACTTCCATTATATTATTGATACTATTTCTACTATTCTTGCTATACTATTAATACTACTCTACCAATATACTACTACAATCACTATACTATAATAATACCATTATACTACTACTACTATTATTACTATTATTACAATACTAATACTATATTACTATTGCACTACTACTACACTATAACTATAATACTACTATTATTCTACTACTGCTATACCACTACTATTACGGTTATACTACTAGTACTATATTACTGTTATTATTACTATTATACTACTACAACTATACTACAACTAAAAATACTATGATACTACTACTGCTATTGTTATATTCTACTAATACTACTATTACTACTATGATATTCCTGCTAGAGGTACTTTACTACAACTACTATACTAGTACAAATACTACTATTATACTTCTACTAGTATTATAATGTAATACTACTACTTTATTACTACTATTAAACTATTACTAATACTGTACAATTACTACTATACTACTACTACTGTTATAGTAATACAACTATACTACCATGACTACTCTACTACTGTTACTACAACTACTTTTATACTTCTATTACTATTCTACTTCGATGATACTATAGCTCTACAACTATTGCTATATAGTGAATATTATCATGACTATTATGCTACAACCATTGCTATTATACTACAATACTACTACCATACTTGTACTGTTGGTACTGCTACTACATTACAACTAGCATACTACTACTATTATATTACTATATTACTATTATTACTATTGCTTCTCTTATACTTCAACTATTATATTATTACTACTGCACTACTACTACAACTGCTATTATTATATTACAACAATTACTATACAAGCACCATTACTACTGCTATTACTACTATACGATAACTACAACACAACTACTACCACTTCTACTACTACTATACTACTATTACAACTACAAGTATTAGAATTACTATTATCTTATTACTACCGCTAGTACTAATTTATTGCTAATACAACACTGCTACTACTGCAACTAATATATCACTACTACTACTACTGTACTTCAACAAATTCTATATTACTACTACTGTAATACTACTACTACCACTACTATACAATAATTAATATCTATATAAATATTATACTACTGCTATTATCATACTACTGCAATTTGTATTTTACAGCAACTACTAGTACTCTACAACAACTACTATATCATAAATATATTACTACTACTAGTATACTACAACTAATACTACTACAACAACTATTATACTGCAAATATGCTATTTCTACAACTACTATCACACTACTATCTCTATCACTACTACTATACTACTGTTACAAAACTACTAGTTCTATCATTATACTATAACTTCAATAACAATAACAACTACTATTATAATCCATTACTCATACTACTACTATTATATTATTACTACTATTATTAGCAGTATATTGCTATTACTATTATATGTTACTACAATTACTACAAATACTATAATTTCGTTATTACTATACTACTACTACTAGAACAACTATAGTACTAGCATTACTACACTATTAATACTTCTATACTACTACTATTACTACTATACATCAACTACTTTTAGTATTACAACTAGTACTACTACTATACTTCTATACTACTTCTACTACTATTACTACTATGACTACTACTATTATACTACAAGTCTCTACTACTACTACTACTACGACACTAATACTATACTACTATAATGTTATTGCTATACTACAACTACAATATTATTATTATTACTACTACTATACTACCACTACTAATAAATCGCTAATATTAGTATACTACTACTATTACGGCTACTATTCTACTACTAAATTACTAGTAGTACTACTACTATTATACAACTATTACTACTATTACTACACGCACCATTACTATCTAACTACTATACTACTTTTACAACAAGTACTAATTCTACTACTATTACTAGTATTACTATACTACTATTACTACTACTATACTATTACTATGCTATTATAGAGCCAAAATCAACCACCTAGGTTAGCAACAGACTCTGAGGAGTAATATCAAAAAAAAAAATAATTTAAGGGCAGTTTGTTGGCATAATTAGGCATTTTGGAAACATAACTTTTAATAGGTAGAAGCTTATATTGTTAATTACACTAACAATCATCAAGAATTTCCTAAAATAAGCAATCTAGCTAATGAAAATAGCAATAGAAAGAGAAAAAAAAAGGTTTGATTACTTTGACAAAAATAGTGCTTGGCTTACATCAAGAGTAGAACCTCACTTTGTAATTTAAGAAATTCGAATTAAAAATCATAATGATTATGAAAATAAGAGAGGAAAAGGGAAATGTTTCATACTCATCACCGTCCCACTCTAGTGCACTTGAAATATGAGTAGATGGACCTTAGTTTGATCCTTGGTGAATGCTGATAATTTGTCTTGATTTTAGGGTATAGCTAATTGTTTTGGCATGTGTCAGTTGACCCTTTTAAGACCTGAAGTTTATCGGATCCATTATGCTTGTCGTTAGTTGTCTTCTTTTAATCTTGGATTTGGTAATCGATGGCCTTTAAGATATGTTATGGATTAAGTTTAGAGTATTGTCAATGGCTTTTGAGTGTATATTGGCTTAGCTTCAAATTGTGGCTAATGGCTTTAAGTGACATCTGGCTGATTGACTAAGTGGGTTCAAACTTGCCTTTAGTTTCATTTGGTTGGAAGTGGACTGTGGCATTGGTTAGTGCTGATCATTTCTTTTTCATAGTCAATGACTTGGATTATATTTGAAACATCACCAATGAGTTTGATCTTATATTGGATAAGCTTGAAGTATGTCCAATAACTTTATGCATGATGCAGGTTAACTTCTTTTGAGTAAGGCATTTGGTTGACTAACTAAGTTTAAGACTACTTTCAATTCGATTTGAAATGTTTAGTGACTTTGGCTTATGCTGAGCATTTCTAATTTGATAATCAATGACCTCTTTGGTGTATTGTCAATTAAGTTTGAAGCATTACTAATGGCTTTTGAGCATGTGTTGGCTTAGCTTTGAAGTGTGGCAACAATTTTATGTGTGTTGTTGGTTGACCATATTCAAACATGGTATAAGACTGACTAACTAAACAAATTTAAGTCTGTCTTAGGTTTGATTTGATTTGAAAAAATAATTGGCAGCCTTGGCTTATGCTAATCATCTTCAATTAGAGAATTGGCAGTCTCCTTAGCATGTTACTGATTAAGTTTGAGGTATTACTGATGACTTTGAACATGTTGTAGACTAACTCTAATCAATCTTTGATCCAACTCTAATTAGGTTATTGATGGATCCGAGTTCCATTGATTAATGGATTTGGGTTTGACCTAAGTTTAACCCTTTCTAGGTTCTGGATCAAACTTTAATGGGCTTTGGTTCAGGTTCAAGATGATTTGATTCAACTTGGTTCTACTTTAGGTTTGACCTGATTTTGGTTTAGGTTGAACTTGGTTTCAGTTCAGGTGTGACCGAGTGCTAGTTCAGGTGTAACCTGGTGTAGAGATGAAATCGTAAACTTGGGATGGCAAAGATCCCATGAAACAATCTCAAAAAAATAGATGAAAAATGTATGTTAGTTTGAGTGTGCAATCAAGTATTGTGGGAGCATGACTTCCCAATAAGTGCAAATATGTTGTTAGTTACCCTGATAGTTGTCAAACCCTCATAAGGTAAGGAATCTAGCTAATAAAAATTGAGACACAAAAGAAGGAAACACGGTTGATTTATTTTAGAGAAAGGATACATGATTTAAGCAAGGGCATACCATCATATTACAATATAATGAATTTAAATTTACAATCATGAATTACATGAAATAAGTAAGGGAGTGGGAAAAGTTTGATGCTCTTTGTTGCCCTGCTCTGGTGTTCTAAATGATTGATTTGATATTTGGTGGATGTTAATGACACGGCTTAATTTTAATGTGTGGCTAATTGTCTTAGCTTGTGTTAGTTGACCCTATTAGGATCTGGAGTTTTATTGATGATTTTCTATTTATTGTCAATTAACTTCTATTGATTCTTGACTCGAGAAAATGATTAACAATATTAGCTTATGCTAATTATTTTTAATTTGATAATCAACAGCCTCTTGATGTGTTGTTAATTAGGTTTGAAGCATTGCCAATGGCTTTTGGAGTTCGTTTAGCTTGAATTATGGTTGAAAATTTTAAGTATATTATTAGTTGACTTCATTTAATAATTGATGGCCTCATTGGCATGTTGTCGATTAAGTTTGAGATGTCATGAATGGTTTTTAGGGTTGCCATGGCAAGTGTCACCAATGGCTTTTTGGGTTGGTTTAGTTTTGAAGTGTGTCCAACAACTTTAAGCATATTATCAGTTGATTTTGTCTAATAATTGACAACTTCATTGGCTTTTTGTTGATTAAGTTTGAGATATCACCAATGGCTTTTGGGGTTGGCTTAACCAAGCACCACCAATGGTTTCTTGGATTAGTTTAGCATTACAATGTGGCCGAACAACCTTTAGCATATTATCGCTTAACTTCATCTGATAATTGATGGCCTTATTGGCATGTTGTTGACTAAGTTTGAGGCATCACAAATAGCTTTTGATCTTGGCTTACCCAAGTGTCACCTATGGATTTTAGGGTTGGTTTAGCCTTGAAGTGTGGTTGATGGCTTTAATCATGTTGTTGGTTGATTTTGTCTAATAATCAATAGCCTTATTGGCATGTTGTCGATTAAGTTTGAGGCTTCACTAATGACTTGGGGTTGGCTTAGCCATGTGTCACCAATAGCTTTCGAGGTTTGTTTAGCATTAAAATGTGGCTGACAAATTTAAGCTTGTTATTGGTTGACTTTGTTCGATAATTCATGGCCTCATTGGAGTGTTATCGATTGAGTTTGAGGAATTACCAATGGCTTTTTGAGTTGCCGTTGCCAAGAGTCTTCAATCACTTTTGGGGTTGGTTTAGCATTGATGTGTGGTTTGACTTAATTTAGAGTTCTATTTGAACTCATTGTGGTTAGGTCAAATGAGAATTCTATTCAAACTTATTGTAAGTTTGAATATGGTGTCACTCAATTTTGAGTTATATTCAAACATATTATGGTTTAGTTTGATTATGGTTTGACTTAATTTAAAGTTCTCTTCGAACATTTTGTGGTTTAGTTTAATGTGGCTTGACTCAATTTTGAGTTGTATTCGAACTTCTTGTGGTTTAGTTCAATGTAGTTTGACTCAATTTAAAGTTCTATTCGAACTTGTTGTAGTTTAGTTTGAATGCAATTTGACTCAATTTAGAGTTCTACTCAAACTTGTTGTGGATTAGTTCGAATGTGTCTTGACTTAATTTAGAGTTCTATTCAAACTTGTGGTGGTTGTGGTTTGACTTAATTCAGAATTCTATTCAAACTTATTATGATTAATTCAAATATGGTTTCGACTTAATTTAGAATTGATTTAAATTATCGTAGTTTAGTTTGAATGTGATATGACTTACTTTGGTTTGGTACATTTGTTTCAACCAAACTAACATGAGTTCGATGTGGTTGAGCCATTTAAACAATTTATGTTTATCAAATTTATTTTGGTTTGAGAGCCCTCAGACTATCATAATGACTTTAGGTGAGAGTACAAATTAACCATAACTTGCTTTTGCTTTTAGGCAACCCTCAGCCTAGCCATTAGTTGATTTAGTCTTTCAGGAAAGCCTGCAAGAAATCTTTTAGTTGATTAGACTTTTAAACATGCCTGTAGGCTGGCCTTTAGTAAGAGCTTGATTTCTGGATAAACCTGTAGGCAACCCTAAATAGATTGGAGTTTTATGGGAGCATCATAGGCTGGCTTTTCATCTAAATAGACTTTCAGGCAAGCTCGTAAGCTGACCATCAATTTTGATTAACCATTATTATACAATAATAATTATTACAACTATTACTATTCCTACTAATACTATACTACTATTCTACTACTACTGTTATACCATTACAATATGACTATTATACAATTTACTTCTATTATACTATCACTACTACCACTACTCTTACTAAGAGATGAATATGCTAGTACCACTATACTATTACTAAAACGTTTCCAACTGTACAAGTATACTACTACTAAAATTATTATACTCTTACTCCAACAACTAATACAAGTACGATGCTATACTGCAAGTATAATACTATAACATACTGCTAAAATATTACTATATTATACTACTATACTATACTTTTATACTAATAAAATTATTACACAATAACTATATTAATACTATTTCTACTATATTGCTAGTATACTATACCACTACCTCAACTACTACTAATTCAATGCTACTACTATTATTATATAACTATTATACTAATACTACGACTATTATACTACTACTATACAATAGTACAACTACTACTAGTACTAGTATAATACAACTATTATTAGTAATTATATACTATACTATTGCTATACTAAAATACTATTGTTGTCCTATACAACTATATTACTATTATACTACTACTACTATTATAACAACTATATTATTACTTTTGCTAATACTACTACAATTATATTTCTACTACTAGTAGTACTATTTACTAAACTATTACTACTATAGTACTATTACTATATTATTATATGACTTCTACTTCTATAGTATTACTACTACTACTATTATAATACTAATATAGTACAACTAATATATTACTACTATACTAGTATAAGTAGTATTACAACTTCTACTGTAATACTTCTACTATACTATGACTATATTACTATACTACTACTATACTACAATTACTGCTATAATAGTACTATTAGTACTATTATTATATTAGTACTACTACTAAAACTATATTACTACTATTTTTACAACTATTACTACGATAATAATATACTACTACTGTAATACTACAATTACTAATATCATACTGTTGCTAATACAACTACAATATTATGCTACTATTACATTACTATAATGCTACTATATTATTATTGCAATTACAATTTACTACTACAGTAGCACTACAACTATTGCTATACTACAACAATTGCTATAACAACAACAATGACTACTAATACTATACTAATATTGCTACAATATTACTAGTATTACTATTAGTACTACTAATATTATTACCACTATACTTGTACTATTACTACTTCTACTCCTTCTACTACTACTACTACTATACTACTAGTATACTGCAACTAGTAAACTACTAATAGTACTATTATACTACTACTACTACTACTATACTACTACTCTACTATTATAGAGCCAAAGTCAATCACCCGAATTAGCAATAGGCTCCAAGGAGTAATATCGAAATAACAAATAAAATTTAATGGTAGTTTGTAGCATAATAAGGTATTTCGGGGATATAACTTTCAAGAAGTAGAAGCCTCTATTGTTAATTACCGTGGCAATTATCAGGAATCTCCAAAATCAACTAACCTAGCTAAGGAAAATAGCAATATGAAGAAGAAAAAGTATAATTGATTAATTTAAAAAAAATGATATATGGCTTACCAAAGAGCATACCGTCACATTGCAATTTAATCAATTTAAATCCAAAATCATAAAGATTATTAAAATAAGAGAGGAAGAGGGAAGTGCTTGATACTCACCGATACCCTACTCCTGCACTTGAAGTACAACTAGATGGACTTTAGTTTGATCCTTAGTGGATGTTGATAATTTGGCTTAATTTCAGGGTGTGACTAGCTATCTTAGTTTGTGTCAATTGACCCTTTTAAGATTTGAAGTTCACTTACTACATTATGCTTGTTGTCAGTTATCGCCTTTTGATCTTTGATTTCATAATCAATGGTCTCTTTGGCATGTTGTCGATTAAGTTTGAAGCATTGTCAATGGCTTTTTAGTGCATGTTGGCTTAGCTTCAAAGTGTGGCTAACAACTTTAAGCGTATTGTCGATTGACCTCTTTTGAATATGACATCAAGCTGATTGACTAAGTGGGTTCAAGATTGCCTTTAGTTCGATTTGATTTGAAATGGATTGACACATTGGCTAATGTTAACCATTTCTATTTGATAATCAATAGCTTCAATTATATTTGAAGTGTCACCAATGGGTTTGATCTAATGTTGGATGACCTTGAAGTGTATTGCATGACTTTATTCATAATGCTTGTTGACTTCTTTTGAACAAGGTATTTGGTTAACTAACTAAGAAATTTTAAGCCTACCTTTAGTTCAATTTGAAATGGTTAGCAACTTTGGCTTTTGTTGAGCTTTTCTAATTTGATAATCGATAGCCTCTTTGGAGTGTTATCAGTTAAGTTGGAAGTATCGCCAATGACTTTTGAGTGTATGTTGACTTAGTTTTGAAGTGTGATCAATAATTTTAAGCATGTTGTCAATTGATGACATTCAAACATAGCATAAGACTGACTAACTAAGCAAGTTCAAGTCTACCTTAGGCTTGATTTGATTTAAAAAAATGATTGGTGGTCTTGCCTTGTTCTAATCATCTTCAATTAGAGTCTTGATAGCCTCATTAGCATGTTGTCAATTAAGTTTATGGTGTTACCGATGGCTTTGGGCATGTTGTAGACCAACCCTAATTAATCTTCAATCCAACCTGAATTAGGTTCTTGATGGATCTTGGTTCAGCATATTAATGGATTTGGGTTTGGCCCGAGTTGGACCATTACAAGGTTCCAATTTAAACGTTAATGGATTTAATGGACTTGGGTTCAACTTCAAGATGTTTCAATTAAACATTGTTCTACTTTAGGTTCGACCAAATTTTGATTCAGGTTTGACTTACTTTAAGTTTTGGTTTGACATGGTTCTAGTTTAGCTGTAACTTGGTGCAGAGCTGAAATCATCAACCTAGGATGGCAAAGATCCCATGAAGCAATCTTGAAATAGCAAATAAAAAATATATGTTAGTTTGTGTGTACAATTAAGTATTGTGAAAACATGACTTCCTAATAGGCACATGCCCCTATTGTTAATTACCTTAATAACTTTCAAAAACCTCCTAAAGTAATGAATCTTGCTCATGAAAATAGAGAAACAAAAGAAGAAAACATGATTGATTGATTTCAGGAAAGGGGTGCATGGTTTTAGCTGTAACTTGGTGCAGAGCTGAAATCATCAACCTAGGATGGCAAAGATCCCATGAAGCAATCATGAAATAGCAAATAAAAAATATATATCAGTTTGTGTGTACAATCAAGTATTGTGAAAACATGACTTCCTAATAGGCACAAGCCCCTATTTTTAATTACCTTAATAACTTTCAAAAACCTCCTAAAGTAATGAATCTTGATCATGAAAATAGAGAAACAAAAGAAGAAAACATGATTGATTGATTTCAGGAAAGGGGTGCATGGTTTAAGCAAAGGCATACCCTCACACTAAAATTTAAGGAATCTGAGTTCATAATCATAATTGACATGAAATAAGTAAGGGAATGGGAAAAGTTTGATGCTCATCGCTGCCTCACTCCCATGTTATGGACTAAGTTGAACTTGACTTGGATGGATGCTTGGTTTGATATTTGGTGGTTGTTAATGACTTGGCTTGATTTCAACGTGTGGCAGACTCTCTTGGCTTGCGTTAGTTGATGCCATTAAGATTTGTATTTTTACTGATGGCTTTCTATTTGTTGTCCATTAACTTCCATTGATTCTTGACTTGAGAAAATGATTAATGGCCTCAGCTTTGGCTAATTATTTTTAATTTGATAATCAATAGCCTCTTGGTGTGTTGTTGATTAGGTTTGAAGCATCACCAATGACTTTTGGAGTAGGTTTAGCTTTGAAGGCTGGCTGATGACTTAAGCATATTATTAGTTAACTTTATTTGATAATTGATGACCTCGTTGACATGTTGATTGAGTTTGAAGCATCACCAATGACTTTTCTAGTTGGTTTAGCCAAGCATCTACAATAGTTTTTGTTGTTGGTTTAGCTTTGAAATGTGGTTTGACTTAATTTAGAGTTCTATTGAAACTTATTATCATTCAGATCAAATGATTGTTCTAGTCAAACTTATTATGAGTTTGAAAGCTTTTTGACTCAATTTTGAGTTCTATTCAAACTTATTATGGTTTAGTTCAATTTAGAGTTCTCTTCAAACTTGTTATGGCTTGGTTTATTATGGTTTGACTTAATTGAAAGTTTTGTTCAAAATTATTATGGCTTAGTTTGAATGCTATTTGATTCATTTAGAGTTCTATTCGAACATGTTGTGGTTTAGGTCGAATATGGTTTGACTCAATTGAGAGTTCTATTCAAACTTGTGGTGGTTGTGGTTTGACTCAATTCAAAATTCTATTCAAAATTGTTATGATTTAAATCAAATATGGTTTGACTCAATTTAGAGTTTTATTTAAACACATTATAGCTTAGTTTAAATGTGACATGACTTAACGTAGAGTTCCAATCGAATTTGTTGTGATTTAATTTGAATGTTATTTGACACTATTTAGAGTTATATTCAAATTTATTATGGTTTAGTCTGAATATATTTTAACTCAATTTAGAGTTCTATTCGAACGCATTATGGTTTAGTTTGAATGCTGTTTGATTCAATTAGATTTTAATTCAATTTTTTTATGGTTAGCATTCAATTTGGATTAGACTTTCACATGAGCCCCGTAGGCTGGTCTTTAATTTAAATTGACTTTCAGGTGAGGTTGCAAGCACAACTTTAATCCGAGTTGGCTGCTATATACAATAACAATTATTAGCACTATTACTATTGCTACAAATACTATATTGTTATTACACTATTACTGCTCCGGCTACTACTATTATACCATTACTATACAACTGATATACAATGTACTACTACTATACTACTACTACTGCCACTATTTGTACTACAAGATAAATACCTTACTGCTATAACTCTTGCTACTATATGAGTATACTACTACTACAATACTATCTCTACTACTACAACTATTATACTATTACCTCTATTACAAGTTCTATGCTATACTACTAGTATAATACCATACCATACTGCCACAATATTACTATATTGTACTATTATGCAATACTTCTATACTACTATTATTATTATGCAATAACTATACCAATACTACTTCTACTATATTGTGAGTATACTAAACCATTATCTCAATTACTACTGATACAATACTACTACTACCATAAATAACTACCATACTAATACTACAACAATTATATTACTATAATACTATACTACTGATACTAATATAATATAACTATTTTTAATACTACTATACTATACTAATATTACATTAAAATACTATATTATTGTATTATACAACTATATTACAGTTATGCTACAATTACTATACTATTATACTATACTACTATACTATCACTACTGCTATACTACTACCATAATACTACCGTTACTATTTTACTATCACTATAGTATACTACTATCCTAGTATTAGCATTATACTTCTACTACTATACTACGACTATACTATTAATGTCACTCTTATGCTTCAACTATACTACTGATATAATGTTTTTTTTTGGCAATTGAGATTTACAACTTAAGTCATGCTTTCGGTAAAGTTCAAACCAACGACCTCTCACTTATAAGACGTTAGTACAACTATCAAATCAATACTTGTGGTATACTACTAATACAATTATACTACTATACTATTACCGTTATACTATTAGTACTATATTACTATTGTACAACTATAATAATATACTATCATAGTTACTACTCCAACTACTATTATATTACTGACATACTTCTACTACTACTAATATATATGTACTACTACTATATGACTTCTACTAATATAGCAATTGTATTACTATTACAACTATAGTACCTCTGCAGCTAGTACCACTACTACTGTATTACTATACTATAATTATACTATAACTACTATACTATTATTGCCACTTCTCTAGTACTATTATAATCTTACACTACTACAACTATACTATTACTATTAGCAGTACTATTATACTAAATTACTGCTATTCTGATACTACTACTATATTGTTATACTACTCCTACATCTATATTACTACTACTACTACTACTATTACTTTTAGTATACTACTATTATACCACTACTGATATTCTACAAATATACTAGTATAAGTACTACTATTGTTTCCACTACTATACTTCTAATATACTATAAGTATATTACTATACTACTAGTATATTATAATTACAGCGATAATAGTACTATTATTAATATTACTATGTTAGTACTACTACTTTTACTGCTATTACTAGCATAATAATATATTGTTACTGCTACTGTATACTACTACTAACACTATGCTACTGTTAAGACTTGTACACCTACAATATTATACTACTACTATATTACTATACTGCTACTGTACTATTACTACAACTGTAACATACTGCCACAATAGTACTATACTATTATAATTGTACTATAACAATATTTGCAACAACAACAACTACTATTATATTAGTACTACTAATATTATTAGAACTATGTTACCACTACCATTATATTACTATAGTATACTACAACTAATACTAATATTTTACTACTAGTACTACTATTATACCATATAACTATTGTGCTTCTATTGTTATATTACTACTACCACTACACTACTACTATTACTACTATATTACTACTACTAACACTATTAATATACTATATTACTACTATACTACTACTACAATAATGTACACTACTATTGTACTACTATTACACTACTACTACTATATTACTAGTACTATACTAATGCTACCTCTACTACTACTACTAAAATATAATACTCGTACTATAGTACTACCAACATACTATCATACTACTGCTATACTACTACTAGTATTATTATTATACTATAACTATAATACTTATATACTACTATTACTATACTAATACTATAATTATAACTAGTTTTAGTAGTATATTACTTCTATACTACTACGATACTACTACTTTTATACTAGTATTACAGTGAATATTACAATATTACAATATTATTAGTATAATACTACTACTATTGTAGTACTACTATCACTGCTACCAATTCTACTATGTTACTAGTGCTACACTATTACATACTAGTTCTACTACTGTACTACCACTATACTAACATTATATTACTATACTGCTACTATAATAATGTACTGTTACTAGTATACTACTACTACTATTACTAGATTACTATTACAACTACTATTATTATTTTAATACTACTACTAATACTACTATACTATTATTATACTATTATTATTACTATATTACTATATTACGATATCATTCTATTATACTATGCTAGTATACTCGTACTACTATTGTAATAGTACAATATCATTACTATACAGCGCTAACTACCATACTACCACTATATTACTGCTACTCTCGGACAACTACTATTACCATATTGCTATACTACCACTAGTATCAAAAAAATACTACCTCCATTACTGGTACTACTACTATAGCAGATTATTGCTATACTGCTATACTATATTACTAGTACTGCTATATTATATTAAACTTTTATACCACTACTATACTAATACTATATTACTATAACTACTACTATATTGATACTATAATATACTACTTTTTTTAAATTACTACCATACTATACTACTACAACTACTACTGTTATTACACTATTATTAATATTAGCACTACTAGCATGCTATACTATTACTATACTATTATATTACATTACTACTATATTATTACTACAATTGCGAACATATTATTACTATTAATATACTATTACTATATTACTACTATACTACTACTGCTATAAATATACTATTACTACTACTATGCTATTACTGTTCTACTATCATACTACTATGATACTATTATTATTGCTACTACTTATTGCTACCATAGTACAATAATACTACTACTATACTACTACTGCTGAACTATTATGCTACTATTATAATATTATTATTACTACTACTATATTGTTATTATGCTACTATTGTTATGCCACTTATATTCTACTACTACTATACTACTATATTACTACTATTGTCGCTACTGGTATTCTACTATTTTTATACTGCTAAAATACCGCTACTATTATTATACTATTATCCTACTATTAGTACCACTATTGCTACTTGTACTATCTTTAAATTACTACTGCTATACTACTATATTACTATTAGTACAACTATTATTGCATTATACTATTACTACTTTATTACTTCTACTACATGACTATACTTCCAATACTACTACTCTACTACTAGATAACTATCATACTACTACTATATTAGTGTACAATTACTACAATACTATGTTGTTATTGCTACTACTACTATTACTACGAATGCTATTAGTATATTATTATACTAATATTACTATACTACTATTATACTACTAGTATATTTATACTATTCTACTATTATTACTGTCATACTACTACACCTGATTATGTACTCAAGTGTACTCAAACCATCCAAAATTTCTTTTTTTTATTTTGGGATTACTCCTCACAGTTTCTCACTATCCTAGATGGATAATAGAAGAAGAAATGGAGAAAACTAATGGTTGACTTTCTATTAAGAAAAGGGAATTGCCATCACTAAGTGACTTCCCTACCTTAATCTATACTATTATCATCAGTAAAAGGTTTGTGGTATACTTTCCTCAACCAATGATAACTGTGAGGGCAATCAGAGTCTACATAAGCTTGTATTAACTCATAACCTCCCATTTAGGGGTAGAGTCCTCTCACCTAGGGGGTAAAGACTAAGTCCACTTCGGGAGAAAGGGCCAAATCCATTCATGGAACTAAGGAAAAATATTATTATGTCAAACCTTGATGATAAAGTAGAAAGTCTATTGACACAAACTAGGGTATCAGCCTTCTAGAAACTTGGCAATAGGCAAAAGTTAGTTTTTGACCGTCTACAACATCTTTTAGAAGACAAGGATGGCCATTGATGATATATGGTGGAGTCAAAATCCCTCAATTATCCTTGCCTGCCAATGCCCTAATTGACTTTAGGAATGCAAGCATACACTATTATGACAAAAAAGTCCATTTCCACATGGCAAATAAAGTCCATCTTGTGCGGTGATCGAACCCGCATCTACATGGCAAACAAAGTCTATTTTATGCAATGATCAAGATCACATTTTTGTTATAATTCAAGTATACTTTCATATGCAAATTAAAGTTCATGTTGTGTGGTGATCTAGTCCACATTTACAAGATAATTCTAGTCCACTTCCACATGGTCAATCAAATCTACTTCCATATGGCAAATAAAGTCCATTCTACGTGGCATCCAAGCTTGTGCTTAAATGGAAAATGGACTCCACTTTCATGTGGTTAATAAAAGTTCATTCTCACATGGCAAATTAAGTCTATATTTACCAAACCATTTAGGTCCACTTTCACATGAAAAGCAAAGTCTATTTCTTGTGGCAATCAAGCCCATATTTAGATCAAAGTTTTAAAATTTGGCTGAAATATTTTAGTTTTAGCCAAAACATTTGGCCAGTATTTAGGTTCAATTTTTAGAGTTTGTGAAGACGCTTGAGGCAAGACAACCAAGTTTGTTGTCCAACTTGATGAAGCTTCCATGCTTGGTCTTAGTCATTGGGCTCTATCTCTTACCTCTGCTTCAACTTCTTCTTTTTCTTCTTCTTCTTCAAATCTACTAGCTTCTGAGATGGCAATCAAGCTATCCAATGTAGAGAAGAAGGTGGAGTATGATAAGAAGCTATGATTCCTCTTGGATGAGTACAGCTATGTGCTGATCACCACTAGTATATGATAAGAGTTTTGATAGCTTTCAAACCAAGACCACGATGGCTTCCTCATCTTTGTCTATGAGGACTATAAAGAACTTAACTCTAGGGATTAGCTAGTTATGCAAGTCTAGATTTTTCACCGAAAGTTGATGGAGCACTGGGTTAGGCCAACTGAACTATTGCAAGAAGAGCACATATCCCTTATCTCATTCATGATTTTAGTAGTAATAGTAGTACTGGTAGTATAGTAGTAATAGTATAGTAGTAGCTGTAGTGATAGCTGTGCTTAGATAAGATGACAAGAAAATGAAAAGAAAGATAATGAATGGAGAGTAAAGAAATAAATGAAAAGATAAGAATCTAGCCATCAAGTTGATAATATAGAATAACCATATATTACATAAGAGACAGGTGATAAGAAAGATTATCACCAATGTGATTATGCAAGACACCATACCTAAAAGAAGAGGTTGGAGTAATTTTCCATGCTTGAAGGAATTTGAGTTATAAGAATTGATAAGCATTGAAATTCAATTCAAGAACTAAGTTCAAAGAGGTTTAATTAAAAGAGTGAACTTATAAGTACTAGAGAAGGTATAATAAATATAACATTTCAAAATAGTAAATGTTTACATTGAAAACTAGTTAAAAGATTCTTAGAATTCCAAAAGGCTCTTAGAATTTCAAGTAACATTAAATTTTGTCAAATAGGGTAATGGTCCACTTAAGAAGATTCTGATAGGCTAAACTAGAGCTCCACATGGGTCAGCCCACTTATTCTTGAAGGAAAAGAGTTTCACCCAGCTTGGCCTTTGACCTGATAGTTGACCTAATGTTCTCCTTAATTTGGTTATCACTGGCTAATGCCAAGTAGCTATATAGTAGTAGTATAATGGTAATACTAGTGATAGCAAAAGTATAGTAGTATAATAGTAGTATAATAGTAGTAGTAATAGTATTTGTATAGTAGTAGTAGTACAATAGTATAATAGTAGTAGTATATTAATAGCAGTAATATTGTAGTAGTATAATAAAGGTTGCATAAAAAAGTATAGTAGTAGTAATATCAGTTTAGTAGAATTAGTATAACAATAGTGCTAGTATAATAGTAATACTAGTAGTGATACAATAGTAGTACTAGTAGTATAGTAATAGTAAAAGGGTAGTAGCAATAGTATAGTAAAAGTAGTCTAATGATTGTAGTAGTATAGTAGAAGTAGTAGTATAGTTGTAGTAGTATAATTATTGTAGCAGTAGTAGTAGTATAATTATTGTAGTAGTAGTATAGTAATAGTAGTAGCAGTATAACAATAGTAATAGTAATAATATAATAGTAGTAGTATAGTAGTAGCAGTAATAATAATATAATACTAGTATTATAGTAGGAGTAGTAGTATGATAGTATTTTTACAGTAATGGTAGTAGTAGTAATATATCAGTAATAATTATAGTATTATAGTAGTAGTAGTAGTAGTGATTATAGTATACAAGTATAGTATGAGTAATAGTTAAAGTAGTAGTCTACTAAAGTAGTATAGTAATATATTTATATGGAGAATAGTACTAGCAGTATAATAATACTAGTCATATTGTGTTAGTTGTGGTATACTAGTATAGTAGTAATAATAGTAGTAGTACTATAGTAGTATATTAGTATAATAGTATAGTAATATAATAGTTGTAGTAGTGCAGTATAGTAGTATATTAATCTAATAGTAGCAATTGTGATTACATGATAGTAATAATATAGCAATATAGTAGTACAGTAATAGTAGTATAGTTATATACTAGTATAGCAGCAACAGTAGTAGTAGTAATAATATAATTGTAATATCATACTAGTATCATGCAGTATTGTAGTATAATACTATAGTAGTAATAATTGCAGTAGTAGTATAGTAGCATAGTAGTATAGTAGTATTAGGATAATAGTAGTAGAAGTACTATTATAGTAGTAGTAGTAGTATAGTAGAAATAAAGGTGACAATAGCTAGATTTGTTAATATAAGTCAATGGCCCACGGGCTGGCTCAATAAAGCTCGCATGGGCCATGCTTGGCATGATCCAAAATTTATATTATTCAGGTTGTGTATATCACAAACCATATGCCAGGCTTATACTTGCACTCCTTTAGCAGCCGCAGGCCAAGCACAACCCATGACATGATTAGGCTGGGTACGACATGACCATACTTGATGCCTAACTTTTTTTAATGAGTCATACTTGGTACAACCTGAAATAGTTTTGATGGCCCAGTAAAATGGACCATGCCAGCTTGACATGTCTCGCTTGATATATCTAGTAGTAGTAATATTATAGTAGTAGTATTAGAATATAATAGTAGTACGTAATAGCAGTAATAATAGCATATTTGTTGGATAGAAGTAGTATCATAATAGTAATACTATAATTGTAGTATAGTACTAGTAGTAGTAGAAGTAGTAGTATAATAGTAGCAGAATAATAATATAATAGAGTAGTATAAAAGAGTAGTTTAGCATCACTACCGTATTGTAGTAGTAGTACTAGCAGTAGCGGTAGTATAGTAGTAATAGTATAGAGTATAGTATTAGTAAGTAGTAGTAGAAATAATAATAGTATATTAGTAGATAGAAGTAGGATACTAGCAGTTTACTAGTTATAGTAATAGTATAATAATTGTAGTATAGTAATACAACAGTAGTTAATAATAGTTGTAATAATAATAATATATTTATGGTACGAAGTAGTATAATTGTAGTAATAGTATAATTATAGTATAATAGTAGTACTAATAGTAGTACAATCGTAGTATAATAGTATAATATAGTATTAGTATAGTATTAATATAGTATTGTGGTAGTATTAACAGTAGTAGTATAAAAAAGTATAGTAGTCGTAATAGTAGTATAGTGATAGTATAATAGTATAGTATAATTATATAGAATTATATTATAGTATTAGTGTAGTATAATACTAATCTCTGCAATAGTAGTATAGAAACAATAGTAATAATAGAAATTATAGGCATTTGATAGTATTAATATAATAATATTAGAGTTGTAAGTAGTAATAGTAATGAAAAAAGGATATTAGTAATATATAAGTAGTATACTAATAGTAGTAATATAACTGTATAATGATAGTAGCAATAGTATTATGGTAATATCAGTATAGTATTAGTAGTAGAATAGTGATATAATAATAGTAAAAATTGTAGTATAATAGCAATAGTATAGTAGTAGTTGTTGTATTGTGGTAGTAGTATTATAGTAGTGATATAGTAGTAGTTGTTGTATTGTGGTATTAGTATTATAGTAGTGATATAGTAGTAGTTGTACTAGTATATTAGTTGTAATAATGTAGTAATAGTAGAATTGTAATAGGAGTAGTAAAATAATGGAAGTAGTATAGAATTATAATAGTATTATTATAATAATAATATAGTAGTATTATATTAGTGCTATAATAGTACTACATATTAATAGTACTACTAGTAGTAAGATAATAGCATAGTAGTATAATATTGTAACAGTAGTAGTATACTTATACTATTGTTATTTAGTATTAGTAGTAGTAGTAGTAGTGGTAGTATAGTACTAGCATTAATAGTAATAGCACCAGTAATAGTAGTAGTACTAATATAGTACTGTTGTTATATTAATAGTATAATAATAGCAGTATAGTAGTAGGAATATACCACAAATAATAGTAGTAGTATAAAACTACTAGCATAGCAGAAATATAATAGTTATACTATTACTAGTAGTAGTATAGTTTTGTAATAGTATAATAATATAATTGTAGTATAGTAGTAGTACTATTTGTAGTACTATAGTTATTATAAAGTATGAGTATAGTAGTAGTATAATGATACTAGTAATAGTAGAAGTAGTATTTTTATAGTAATATGAGTATCAATAGATTTTGTAGTGTAGTAATAGTACTAATAGTATCATAACAGTAATATAGTAATAATAGTAGTATATTACAAATAATAGTAATATACTAGAAATAATAGTAGTATACTACTAATAGTAATAGTATAAAACTACTAGTATTACAATAGTAGAATAATTATAGTAATACTAGTGGTAGTATAGTAGTAAAATATTATAATAGTATAATAGTAATATAATAGAGCTAAAATGGTAACATAGTAGTTATAACATACAAGTATAATAGTATTATAGTATTAGTACAGTAATAATAGTAATAGTAGTAATATAGTTATAGTAGTACTAATATTAGTAGTACTGTTAGTACACTAGTGGTACTAATAGTATAATAATAACAATAAGTAGTATATTAGTATACTACTAATAGTAGTGCAAAAACCACTAGTATAGAACTAGTATAATTATAGTAGTAATAATAGTAGTTAGTAGTATAGTAGTAATATAATAATATAGTAATAATAAAAAAAATAGTATAATAATACTATATTAGTAGTAATAGTTGTAGTAGTATGGTAGGTATAAAGTAGGAGTATAGTAGTAGTAATAGTATAATTGTATTCGTACTTTTATATTATATTAATAGTTGTAGTAATAGTATAATAATTATATAATAATACTAGTAATATAGTAAGAGTATGTTAGTATGATGAAAGTATTATAGTACCAATTTAATAGTAGTAGTATTAGTGAGAATACTATACTAATTGTAGTAGTAATAGAAGTACAATGGAAGTATAATAATAATATAGTAGTAGTGTACTAGTATAGTGGTGATAAAATAGTGGCAATATTATAATAGTAGTAGTAGTAGAGTAGTATGGTGATAGTGGTAGTACAATCGCAGTATAATAGTATACTAGTAAAAGAGTATAGTAGTAGCAATAGTATCGTAGTACTACTGTTATAGCATAATAGCAGTATAGTAGTAGTATTGTAATAGGAGTAATAATAATAGTAATGGTATAATAATAGTATAATAGTAGTAGTAATACCATTGTGGTAGTATGGTAGCAGTTGTAGTACAATAATAACAGTTGGAAAATAATACTATATTAGTAGTAATACTAATGTATTATTTGTAGAATAGTATTATAGTTATACTAGAGTGGTAGTAGAATAATAATAGTAAAGTAATAGTAGTAGTCATATAGCAGTTGCATAAGAGTAATATAGCTGTATAGTCATATAGCATGGTGGTAGAGCAGTATAGTTATAGTATGGTAGTTACAATGTAATAGTAGTATTATAATAGTATTTATAGTAGTATAGTAGTAGCGGTAGTACAGTATGGTGGTAGTAGTTGTATAATAGTAGTAATAGAAGTGATAGTAATATAGTAATAGTAACAGTAAAGTAGTAGTATAGTAATAGTATAATACTAGAGTATATTAGTAGTGTAGAATGGAAGTAAAGTATTAGAATAGTATAGTAGTAGCAACGGCAACACTAGTGGTATAGCAATAGTAATAATAGAACTAATATTGTATTATAGTTTTATAATAATAATAGTACTATAGTATTATAGTAATACACTATTGCACTACTACTATATTATTATACTATTATACTATTTTATTATATCACTAGTACTATACTTTATTGTAGCACTACTACTATATTGCTTTATTGTAGCACTGCTACTATACTATTATAGCAATATACTACTACCAATAGTATGCTATTGCTACTTAACTACCACTACTATTACTAATACTACTATTATACTTGATGATACACTAAGTTGTAAAATGGACAACCCAAAAGTAAGTGGAAAACCAATTCACCAGATGAACCAATAACTATGGTAACTAAGCTTTTGGCCTTGAGGCCATTATCCTAGGTGATGTCACCAATGTCAAGTCACCTCGACAGTATCATTGTAGTCCATCTAGCAAAAATTCATCATGTTTCTTATGGGAAGATTTGGAAAACTCAGCCCATTATAGATAGGATTTGATATTCATGGAATTACAGTAACAAGGATCCCTAAAAAATTATTAGTAGAAAATTTGAAAGTGATGGCAGCAAAATAAGAAGAGTTTGGCATAATCAATATTAAGATTACAAATTCTAAATCTATTCAAAGGCCTTATCGACCTATAAAACATGGATTTGCCACAAAAGTAGGGGACTCCCTCTCTCTTGAACTCTATTTCTCTCCCTCTGAGAAAAAAAATCAATGAAAACCTTTATGACTTGCGTGTCAAAGTGACTGTCGTCGAAGTAGCTCCCAGCTATCCTTCTTCTGGTTCTTTCTTCTTCTTGTAGATTAATGGCAGGATAACCTAGTGGATCAGCTCTTGACGAGCCTCCCCATCTTAAACTGTGTTGAATTATGCTCCATCAACAATTGGTGATTTCATTAAGATCTGCTCCACCTCTCTTCTCAGTTAATCTTAGTGATGTTCGATAGCCTTCTAGCAATGTCGCCTGGAGCACCAAGACCCTCATCATCCAAAAATCTAATCATAGGGCAAGTAGCCCTAGGATTGGTGAAGATACATAACTTATCTTGCCGGCCAAGCAAACAAATGCAGCAAGCAAACTCTTTAACGTAAACACAACCACAGTGCTTGGGACCCCCTTTACAAATTGTCCTTGATGCTTCGACAGGTCCCTCTAACATGGTGGAATAGCATGAGTTTTGAACTCTAGCTACCATCATTCAATAGATAACATAGTTACTTGTGGCCCAGGTGCAACCATGCAAAACCTATAGGCCTAACAATTGCAAAAATAGGCCTAAATGACGTGGCACCTCAGGGCTCATAATGCCCTACAATAGGTTCCAATTCAACCTCTGGTGCCACCCTAAGGCACTATCGCAAACCAACACTCTAAATTGTAATTGCACCATAGTTCCTTTGTAGAGCACCATCAACAGGTTACCATGACCCCTAGGCCACAATTTCATTTTGGTACCATGTTTCACAAGATTACTATTAGAATGACCTAAGCTATGATCCAACCAATAAGGCCACATATCACATGCATGCTAGTCAAGCACCAAACAGAGTGAAATCAATGTTCATGAAGGGGGTCATGTTACATCTAGTTCGGGAAAGCTCATGGATGGCAAGTTGCCCTCAACAACAAGCGTATAATACTCCTCGAATCCCGAAAATTGCATACTCCTACTTGTAGTTGAAGTTCCATAAGCCTCCCTACAAAGTGTATGATGGCTCAAATGGCCCAGTTGATCACATTAGTACATTCTAGAATGCCATGATTCTATAAGGAGTGTGAGACTCTACCATGTATAATGCTTTCACGATAGCATTGCAAGATTAGGCTAGAGCATGGTACTTTTGGCTACCTGGCACACAATAACTTATTTTCATTGCTTGGTAGACAAGTTTATAGAATAATTCATCTCATTAGTTCCTTAGTAAAAGAACCCATCTACACTCCTCACATTGAAGCAAAAAGAGGGAGAGAGCTTAAGGGAATATCTAGCTCGATTCAACAAAGCCCAACTAGAAGTTACCTAGCTAGATGGTTCTATCAACCTTGTTGTCATGATTAATGGAATTTGGCAAGCTTGAATGGCATATGAGATGGCCCACTAGCCAATATGCCGCATGAAAAAATTCATGCAACTAGCCCATAAACACATATATGCTTAAGAAGTGAGCATGGCCAAAAAAGAATGTAAAGGCCACAACAAGAAGAGAGAATCTTTAGAGAACAAGCCACCAAAGCAAAAAAAGCCAAAAAAACCTAAGCATAGGGAGCAAATGATTGAATTTCAAGATTATACTCCATTGAATAAATCAAGAACCAAAGTCCAACCATGGATTGAGCACCTAGACTTCTTGCAAAGGCCCCAACCTATCCGCATTGACCAACAAATCTTTAACAAATCAAGGTACTGGCATTTTTACCCCAATTATGGTCATGATACTAAAGAATACAAGCACTTCAAGGATGAAATCAAGAGGCTTATTAAAGAAAACCAACATAGGCAGTTTGTTTACAAGGTAGATATGTAGAAGAAACTCGCATATGAGAGAATCATCAATGAACTTCACCATAAAAGGGCCCCATTCTCGAGTAGCAAAATCCTACAATCAAGGGAAACCTTAATATAGCCCACTGACTCAAAGTCATGGTCCAGCATCAACTAGGAAATGCTAAACCCCTATTTGGGGTAGGAGGCTCGAAAGAGGTGGAGAAGAAAAGATACCATTGTAAGACTAACTACTATAATATAGTCTTCTCTGCTAAGGATCTAGAAAGAATTTTTGCTCTGCACAATGATGAATTAGTTATTTTAGTTGTCCTAGATGGCTATGCTACTAATTGTATGATGACAGATATAGGATGTTCAACAAATCTTCTACTTACCAAAGCCTACTATCAAATATAGACCAAGCAAAAGTTCGAGACAAACATCAGGACACTCACTAAATTCATGAGGGACTCGAGCACCCCAGTTGGTATGATCAACTTACTCCTTACCATTGGATAATATCTAAGGAACACCATAATCAAATCAATGTTTGTGCTAGTTCAAAGTTGTTCTGCCTATAATGCAATATTGGAATGACTGGCACTCAATCAGCTTCAAGCGGTAATTTTAACTTTTTATTTAGTCATGAGGTCAACTACTGAACATGGCATGGATGAAGCATGTGGAGACCAAAGTCTCATTAAGAAATGTGAAGTACCCTACTGGCAAAATAGTTTCAGCCAGAAAAGAAAGAAACTAATAGTAGTGGAGATTAATGAATCCATCACTGAGCTAAAGAAAGGACATATTGAGCCTATGGAGTGGCTCATTGGTCGAGTTATTGATGAAGCATCAGGGAGGACACCCAAGCTTGGGTGAAGCAGATAGAGCCCTTCCATATCAAATTACAAGAACTCCTAAGAAGGAGCCAAGATGTCCTTTCATGGGCCTCCGAGGATCTCCCAGGAGTTAACCCTTTGGTGGGTCAACAAAAACTCATGGTTATAGAAAATCAGAAGTCGATCAAGCAGAATAAAAGGCACTTTGCCCCTGAATGCCAAAAAGCTATCATCACAGAGGTGATTAAACTTCTCAATGCAGGATTTATATGAAAAGTCCACTATCCCGATTAGTTGGCAAACATGGTAATGGTAAAGAAATCCAATGGTAAATGGAGAATATGCACCAACTTCACTGACTTGAATAAAACCTACCCAAACGATGGTTATCCTCTACCTAAGTTGATGAGCTTGTTTACTCTATGTTAGGCCCCAATCTTCTGAGCTTCTTAGATGCGTTCTCAGGCTACTATCATATCCGGATGCATCTTAGAGATAAGGATAAAATGGCCTTCATCACAGATCAAGATAAGTTCTATTACGTTCCAATGCTTTTTGGACTAAAGAACACAAGGGGAACATACAAAAAAATGGTGAACAAAGTTTTCGAGCCTCAGCAATATACATGTTATAGCAATATAATAGTAATACTATAATCATAGTAGTAGTATAGCAATATTATAATAATAGTAATAGTAGAAGTAATAACAGTACCAGTGATAGTATATTAATAGTATAGTAATATAGTAATAATATAGTAGTAATATAATACCAGTATAGTGGTATGTTAGCATACTACTACAGCTATTACTACTATTATATTACTAATGATACTACAAATACTATGCCACTATTATGCTACAATAATAACTACTTCTACTACAACTATTCTATTATTATTCTACTACTATTTTTCTACTACGATTACACTACTACTATACTATCACTATCAATCCTACTACTACTATACTAGTACTACTATTTCTTTACTACTATAATAACATTATTACTACTACTACTATTATACTACTACGATATTACTACTATTGTAGTATTGTACTATTAGAGTATAATACTACTATTATACCATTATAACATTTATTTAGTACTAAGACTACTATACTATACTATCATAGTACTACTACTATAGTATTATTAGCATCTTACTACTATATTACTACTACTATTATAATATAATATTATAATAACTACTACTATTATTATTGCAATTACTACGATATTGCTTCTATCACTATCATATTAGATTAATATTAATAGTTCTACTATCACTATACAACAACTGTACTGCTACTACTATATTACTATTTTTACTACTATACTATAACTACTATACTGTACTGTTGGTTGAACTACAACTACTCTTAGTACTACTTTTCTATGGTAATTTTATTACTACTAGTTCTACGACTATTATTATGACTACTATGACTATACTCCTATTATTATAACTACTATAACTACTATAATTATACTACTACTATAGTACTTGTATAATAACTACTATTATTACTATACTATTACTATATTACTACTACTACTATAAAATAACTACTATTGATACTATCCTACTACAACAATTATACAACTACTCCTATTACTACAATCACTATACTATACTACTACAATACTTTTACAACTACTGTTATACTAATACTGCTATACAGGGAATATATTACAACTATATTACTGTACTAGTATAACTATTACTACTACCATTACAACTACTACTAGACTAATATATAATACTATAATTAAATTAATGATTACTACTAATACAGCTAATCTTATAGTATTATTACTATACTACAACTATATACTACTTGTGCTATTTTTACTACTATAATACTACAATAATAACGTTGAAGTACTATACTACTTCTACTATTACTACTATACTACTATGTTATTACTACTACTACTGTTATATTATACTAATACTAATAATTCTACTAGTGCTATACTATTATAATAGTACTATTATACTAAGATTATATTGCTACTTTACTAACAATACTATAATTTATCTACTATACTATAATTTCTTCTATTATTCTACTACTACTATTACTACTATTTCTATACTAAAACTATATTACTACTATACTACTGTTACAACTATTATAACATTTTACTATACTACGATTACTGCTCTACTTGCTACTATGAGCACTATTGCTACTACTTCTGCAGCTGTTATACTATAACCGCTATTACTGCATAATACTACTATTATACAATAACTACTATTATTGCTACTGCCACTGTAACTTTTACTTTTATAACTACTATATAGTTTTTATCTCAATACTACTATAACAACAACAACTACTATTAAATTTTTATTATACCACTATGCTACAATCACTACTACTACTGCAACAAATACTATACTATATTGTTACTAATATACTACTAGTAATACTAATAATATACTACTATTGCTTCCACTATGACTACTGCAACTACTACTAAATAATTTTTATACTAGTATGATAGCTATATTGCTACTACTAATATATTTTTGTGCTAATACATTACTATTCAACTATACTGCTACTACTTCTATATTACTAAAACTAATATACTACTATTATATTACTATTAGACTACTAAAATCATACTATTACATCTATACTTTTGTTATGTTACAGTATTACCATAGCTACTTTTGCAATTACTATTATTATACAAATATACTAATGTTGTTGTTACTACTACTTCTGTTACTATACTAGCAACAGTAGTAGTTATAGTAGTAATAGTATAATATTAGTAATAGTAATCATAATAGTAGTAATATACTACTAGTAGTATAATAATAGTATAGTAGTAGTATTTTTAATATAGTGGTATAGTACTAGCAGTAATACAAGAGTGCTAGTAGTAGTAGAATAATATAGTGGTAGTAGTAGTATAATGGTATATCATTAGTAGTTTAGTAGTATAAAAGTATAATTGTATAGTAGTAATAGAAGTATAGTAGTATACTAGTAGTAGAAGGATTGTAGTAGTAGTTATAATATAGTAGAAATAGTAGTATAGCAATTGTAGTATAGTAGTACAGTAGTCATAAGATAATAGTAGTAGTAGTATAGTAGTACTGTAGTTATAGCATAACAGTAATAGTGTAATATTATACTTGTAGTTTAGTATTATTATTATGGTTGTGTAGTAGTAATAGTAATATAGTATAGTAGTATAGCTGTATAATAGTAATAATAGTATAATAGTAGAGTAGTATAGTAGTACTAGTAGCATGTCCTATTAGTAGTATAGCAATTGTAACAATCTAATGATATAGTTATATTGTAGTAGGGGTAGTAATAATAATACTTGCAATAGTAAAATCATAGCAGTATAGCAGTAGAGAAGTAAAATAGTAGCAATAGTAAGTAGTAGTATCAATATGGTAGTAGCAGTTGATATTGTTGTTGTTGAAGTGTAGTAGTAGCAATAGAGCAAAAACAATAGCATAAAATTATAGTAGTAGTAGTATAGTAGTAGTATAATAGTATCCTAGCAGTTTGATAGCAGTTGTAGTAGTATAATATAAGCAATAGAATACTAAGAGTGGTATTTTAGTAGTCGTATTCTAATATAGTAGTATAGTAGCAACAATATATTAGAAGTATTAGTATAATAATAAATGCATTAGTAATTGGATAGTTGTAGCAGTATAATAGTCATATAATAATAGTAGTATGCTAGCAATATGTAATAGTGGTTGTATAGTATTAGTAGCATTATAGTAGTAGTATTGTAGTAGAGTAGTATAGTAGCATGTTAGTATTACTATAGTAGTATAATAATATAATAATATTATTAGTTTTACTATAGCAGTATAATAGCATGGAAGTAGTCATAGTATGGTAATAGTAACATACTAGTATTAGTGTAGTAATGTGTGTATAATAATAGCATAGTAGTCTCAGTGTAGTAGTAGTATAGTAGTGTTAGTATAGTTGTAGTAGCATACTAGTATTGCTATATTACTAGCAACATAGTAGTAGTATACTATGCTCAGTATGTTAGTAAAAGTAGTATAATAATATAGCAATGTCAATATAGTATTAGTATCTATTAGTGTTAGTATAGTCGTAATAGTGGTATATGAGTGTCTGTATAATAAAAGTAGTATAATACTTGTAGTATATTAACGTTAGCATAAAAGTAGTAGCAGTATAATAGTCATTGTAGTAATATACCATTTATAGCAGTAGTCATTATAGTAGTTATATAATAGTGATAGTATAGTGACAAACTATTAGTAGTATAGAAGTATAAAAGTATAAAAGTATAATAACATACTAGTAGCAGTAATAGTAGTAGAATAGTATACTAATAGTATTATGTTGGTAGTTATAGTATAGTTGTAGCAGTATTAGTAGTATAATAATAACAGTAGTAGTAGTACTATAGTATGCCAATACTAGTAGTATTATAGTCATAGTAGTTGTAGGAATGGCAGTAGTATAGTAGTAGTAGTAATAGAAGTAGTAGTGGTCGTATAATAGTTATTGTAGTAATAGTAATAATAATATAGTGGTAGTAGTATAAAAAGTATTAGTGGTATTATAGTAGCCATGGTATAGCAGTAATAGCAGTAATAGATGGGTTGTGGTATATTTGTAATAGTAGAAATTACAATAGTAGTAATTGTAATTGTAATAGTAATAGTCATAGTAGTAATATTAGTACTATAATAGCATAGTAATAGTAGTAAAAGTGGAAGTAGTGATATAATACTATAGTGAAAGTTATATAATATTAGTAGTATAGTGGTATAGTAATAGTAGTATAATATTATAGTAGCATGATAGTACGGTAATATATTAGAAGTTGTAGTATACTAGTAGTAGTATAATACTTGCATAGTAGTACTAATATAATAATAGCAATAGTATCATTGTACTAATAGTATTGTAATATACAAAAATAATAATAGTAGTAGTAGCAATAGTAGCTGTGTATTAGTAGTGTACTAGTCATTGTAATATTTTCGTAGCAATATAGTAGTATAGTGGTAGTTGTGTAGTAGTAACAGTAGTAGTAGTAGTAGTATAGTACAGTATATTATTATTAGTGGTATAGTAGGTATAGTTGTATAGTAATAGTATAGTATAATAGTAGTAGCAGTATTGCAGTAGTATAAGTAGCAGTATTTTAATAGTAATTGTAGTAATATGCTAGTATAGTAGAAGCATAGCTGTAGTAGTATAATAGTTGTAGTGGTAGTAGTGTTATAGTAACAGTAGTAGTAGTGGAATAGTAATAGTATAATAGTGGTAATATAGTAGTATTAGTAGTATAATTGTACTATTGTAGTTGTAGTAGTAGTACATTAGGATAGTAATGTACTAGTATAGACTAGCAGTATAGTAGTATAGTAGTCTAGTAGTATTAGTAGAATTAGAATACTATATTAGTAGTTGTTGTTGTTGTACTATAATAGCAGTAGCAATCTTTGTATAGTAGCATTAGAAGTAGTAGTATTAATAGAATAATACTAATAGTGAAGTAATGGTATTCTATCACTAGTAGTATAGTAGTATATTGGTATAGTTGTAGTATTAGAAATAGTAATATAGCAGCAATGTAGTAATGGTAGTAGTAAAGTAGAAGTAATGTAATAGTAGTAATGATAGTAGTAGCGTAATAATATTAATTATAGTAGTAGTATAGTAGTAGTAATCATTTTATAGTATTGGTAGTATAGTATTGTTAGAAGTGATAATAGTAGAACTATAAAAATAGTAGTGTATTAGTAGTAATATATCAACAATAGTATGATAGTATAATAGAAGCATTATACTAGTATACTAGTATAGTATCATATTAATATCATTGTAGTAGTAAAAACAGTAGTATAGTATTAATATAGTAATAGCTATAGTATAGTATTAGTAAAATATTACTAGCAATAGTAGAAATTATATAACATTACTAGTAGTAATGGCATAGGAGTGATAGTAGCATTATATTATAATAGTAGAAGCCATAGTATAGGGGTAGTAGTAAAACCATTGTAGTTATACTATAGTAGTACTATGTTAATGGTAGTAATATAATTATAAAAGTATATTAGTAGTAGTAGCAAAATAGTAGTATTATACTCATATAATAATAATAGTAATATAAAAATAGTATTACTGTAGAAGTAAAATAATAGTAGTAGTCATAGTAGTATTATATAATAGTAGTAATAATTGCATATTAATTGCAGTAGTATGACCATAGTAGTAGTAATAGTAATAATACTAGTTTATAGTAGTAGAACTCATAGTAGTATTATAGCAGTTTTATTATATTAGTAAAAATAATTGTAATACTATAATTGTAGTAGTATATTAGTAAAAATAATATTCTTGTATAATAGTATATTTGAAGGACCAGTAGTATGTGAGCTATGTCATAGCATAGTAGTAGTTATTGTATAGTAGTAGTATAATAACATCGTAGTATTATAAAAGTAATATTGTAATGTCATAGGGGTAGTATACTACTACTATTATAGCACTAGTATTACTCTACTATCACTATTACTAGTACAACTATACTACTACTATTATACTACCATTACTACACCAACAACAATACTACTTCTACTAATACTATACTAACATAACTAATACTAGCGAGCCTGAAAGCTTGCTGAGTGCGTGCCCAAAGGCTACCTTAGTGCAAGCTTGAAAGCTGGTTATGTGTGAGCCCGAAGGTTGGCTAAATGCGAGCTCGAAAGCTAGCTAAGTGTGACCCCTAAGGTTTGTTGAGTGCAAGCCTAAAGGCTTGCTAAGTCTGAGCTAGAAGGCTACCTTGAATACAAGCCCAAAGGCTAGTTGAGTGCGAGCCTAATGGCTGGCTTGGATGCGAGATTGAAGGCAAGCCGAGTGCAAGCCTAAAGGTTGGCTTAGGTGTTAGCCTGAAGAGTGGCTTGGATGTTAGCCCGAAGGTTGGCTAAGTACTAGCCCAAAGGTTGGCTAAGTGCGAGCCTGAAGGCTGGCTTGGATGCAAGCTCGAAGGCTAGCTTAGATGAAAGCCTTAAGGCTAGTTGAATGTTAGACTGAAGGCTAGCTTGTGTTGATGGAGATCCACCATCTTCCAAGGCCCCAGGCTATTGTGTCAAAGTCATGGGTTCACCATCTTGATCTCGTTTTTGACGGGTTGTGGGTGGCCACTGCAAAATCATAGACTCACTGCTTTCATTGCCAAGGTCAGTGGGTGGCCACGGTATTATCAAGAGTTTGTCACACTCCAAAGATCACGGTAGCCACAATGTCAAAAAAATTTTATTATTCTTTTGCCAAATTTCATTTTCTTCATTTTTTTACATAACAATTTTTTTATTTTTCTCCCACTTTCTTCTTCTCTCTCATGCCCAAAACCCGTCCTTTATATTTTTGGCTTGAATTTTTTTGTTTGTAGCACAAGCCCTTGTTTTATTTTTTTATTTCCGCATTTTTATTTTCCCCCTTTCTTCTCCACAAGTCTTCTTCCTTCTCCCACAACTCCAAACCCAAATGGTCCCCAGATTTTCATCTTCCTCAAACTCGTGATCAAACTTGACCAATTCCAGCCGAGTCTAGCTTTGGTATGTGGGGAATGGTGCTCAGGAGGGGACAAGGATATAGAATGAGGTCGCAAAAGTTGAGAGCAGTGCGGGACATCCAAGCCAAAGAAACATCATCACAGTGGGCAATGACATGGTGGGTGGCTGCTCATATGGGTACAGTGGGGCCACTATGATCCACAGCAAGATGGGCGATCATCCGCACGGACACGATAGGGCCAGCATGAGGCACAGTGAGGCAAAATCGGGCCACTTCACGGGCTGGCCAGGCACAGTTGGAATGGGTTCGGAGAGCTATTGGCTAGCCATTCCATAGCTATCAAAACTCCCAATATGATGGGGCCTAAGCTTCAGGCCTAGTAGCTATAGCACTATGCCTAGTGAGATCAAGCACTGCACGAGAGTGAGGCCATTGGGGCTCTAGCGAGCCACATCTAGGCGAGTGAAGGGGCAACTAGCATGGGGCATTAGTGTTCCTATTCTCCTTGCAAGCCATCAGGATGCTCCTCTATCATGAGGTGTGTAGCAACACTAGTCATTGTCAGGTGGTAAGATTGGTAAAGGTGGCGAGTGTAGCTATACCTTCGAAGGAGGAAGAGGAGAAGCAGATAGAAGATTGGTAGAAAAGAAAAGAGAAAAATATTAGATGACTACCCCTCTTTTGTCTGATCCTAATTTTCCGTCTCTATCTCCCACTGAGCTCTATCATCTTTTCAGATTTGCAGATTCTATGAGTTTTCATAGGGCTTGAAGAGATGGAGTTGGGCTGGAATTGATTTTTCTTGTTTGAAATTTGAATGATGGATGTGGATGTAGGTGGATATTGATATGCCTATCCAAAGTTTGGATGAACTTGTAAAGAGATATGGATAAATTTGTTTATTATGGATGATAAAATTTTAAAATTTATACTTATGCTAGATACTAAAATTATGGGAGGTCAATTTACAAATTTTTTTTAAAAAAATTTGACTAAATTATTATTTTATAAATTTTAGGTGACTTTTCCACAAAATAGACTTGTTTATAAAGCTTTGAAACTTCCAAGGTCCATTTTGGATAAAATTTGGACTTATTCACAAATAAAATTTTTTGAGGATTTATTTGTAAATTGAAAATTTTCTAGTTGTTTATTTGTAAATAAAGAATTTTGGAGGGACTTATTTGTAAATTTCGAATTTTGGAGGGATTTATTTATAAATAAAGAATTTTAGAGGGCTAATTGACAAACCTTAGATTTCATACTGACCAGATCATAACTACTGACCATTTGAGGGGCTTGTTTGCAAATCTTAAATTTTGCGAGACTGATTTATAATTGTACAATTGTATTAAAATTTTTTGCAGAATTCTGACTCTGAGGACCGATTTGTAAGAAAAATCTGAATAAAGACCCATTTATTAGGATTTATTCGATCCACGGGCTTATTTATAAATTATTATATTTTGTCATTTTGGCCCAAATTTTAGATGAATTTTAAGCCCAATTCTAGTCTAAAGATTGAACCAAATTAGTCTATTTAGATTAAGCCTAACTAGAGGCCAAATATCCCAATGATTTGAGCTCAATTTTTGATCAAACTCGGATGCCATTTTAGTCTGACTAAGACTAACATTTGAGACATAATTTAATGGCATACAAATCTCAACTTTAATTATATTTAATTAATTTAAATTGGGGCAAAAATCACATGAAATAAAATGCCCGCTTTGCAGTCTCTTCTCAAGTTTTGGCGAAAGGAGAGGGTGCAAACAATTTCTAAGTACTTGTCCCTATGTCAACATTTTAGGAGTTGACTATATAGGTTTGAATTGCCACACGAGATTGGACTTAGATTGTCAGGTGGTAGTGGACTTAGTTTGCCGCATAGAAGCGGACTTAGGTTACCATGCGAAGTGGACTTAGTTTGCCATGTGGCAGTGGACTTGGTTTTCCACGTGAGTGTGAACTTAGTTTGCTACATGAAAGTGGACTTGGTTTGTCACATAGAAGTGAATTTAGTTTGTCACATAGACTTAAATTACCACATGAGAATGGACTTAAGTTTCCATGTGAATGTGGGTTCAATGTGTCATGTAAATGTAGTCTCAGTAGCCAAACAAGATGGATAGAGTTTTATGTCCATGTTTTATCTCGAGAAACATGGAGTGTAGGACCTTTTTTTTGAGGAAGTTGGACATTCTATCATAGACAAAGCACAGACACTTTTCCTTTCTTTGTTATGTTGTTGCCCCCAAGGCCTAGAAATAGTACCTTTTGAGGAATTGGCCATTGATTACTATCATAGGCCTTCCCCCCTTGTCATCAAATAGTTGGTACGATCCTCCTTCGAATACCCATTCTACAATATAAGGGTCTCTCCAATTAGGCTCAAATTTACCCTTCTTGTTTCAGCTTGGGATTATGGGTCTTCTCGGAACTAAAACCATTTTTACCTTTGGAATAACCTAAGCTGAGCCATCTTGTTGTAGGCTCTAGCCATTTGTGCTTGATACAATTTCAATTTTTTTGTGCCATGAGTCTTGTCTCATCCAAAGAGTCTAGCTCATAAACATGAAGATGAACATCATCTTCTCTTATGATTTCTTCATGCAATGAAATCCTTAAAGAAGAGATTTGCATTTCCAGTGGTAAGACTACTAGTAAGACTGCCTTAGTCTCGAACACCAATGCATATGGCAATGATTGTGTAGGAGTTAGATATGTGGTGCTATAGGCCCACAGTGTCTCCGTAAGTTTTTGGTGCCAATGTTTCTTGTTTCTAGCAACAACTTTCCTCAATATCTTAGAAAAGGTCTTGTTGAATGCCTCAGTGAGCCCGTTGGCTCTGTTGTTGTAGATGGATGAATATCTCCAATCTATCTCGTGATAATATGCAAACTTTCCCACTTTTAAGCTTCTAAAGGATGGCTTATTTTCAAAGATGATCCCCAGAGGAACACCAAATTGGTACAAAATATTTTCTTGAAAGAAGTGGAAAATGTTGTCCACTTTTACCACTTTCATTGGAATTGCTTCAACCGACTGAGAGAAAAAATTGGTTGTTGCCAGTATGAAGTGATGGCCCTTAGAAGAAGATAGTTCGATTTGGCTAGTGATGTCTATTCCCCATACCTCGAATGGCCATGAGGACACTATTGGATGCAAAGGATTTAGGTGTCGCTGAATATGAAGTCACCATGAATTTAGCATAGATGACATCTTCTTGATATTCAATGTAGTCTCCCACCATCGTGGGCAGTAGTAGCCCATACACTTAATCTTCATCATTTTTTGGCCCAACTGATAAGCCCCCCCACAAACTCTAGAATGCACTTCATACATAACTTCCTTGGCCTCAGGGTTTGAGAGACAGTTTAATCGAAGGACCTTCTATAAAGTGTGTTGTTGATAAGCAGAAAGTGCGTCGCTCTCTTTTTGAGTTATGTTCATGTAGATTTATCTTTTGGGAGATCTTCACTTTTGAGGTAGTTGGTGAATGGTGTTATCTAATCTACGGTCTCCACTACCAATTTAGATTTAGTCTTCTCGTGCTTGATGCTGAAGACTGAGTTCAACACTAGTCTACTAGGAACTATGATTAGAATTTCTCCTTGATGAGGGTCAACTAATGCCTTAGCCAATCTAGCTAAGGAGTTAGCTTCCACATTGATGGACCAAGAAACCTTAGTTATTTGAACATGAGGAATGTGCCTAATGAGCTCTTGAGTCTTTTTTAAAGTATTTTAGGAGCACAAATGTGTGGACTTTATAATTACCTAGGACTTGACTGATAACTAATTATGAATCACTGAAAACATGTAGGCATGATATTTCCATATTGAGGACCATTTTCAACCCCGTAACAAGGTTGGTAGCATAGTAGTAGTATAGTAGTAATATAGTAGTAGTAGTATAGTAGTAGTAGTAGTGATAGATATGCTTAGATAATATTACAAGAAAACCAAAAAAAATAATGAATGGAGAGTTAAGGAATAAATGAAAAGATATGTATCTCGCCATCAATATGATAATGTAGAATAACCACACCAAAGATAAGAGATAGTTGATAAACAAAATAACCACCAATATGATAATGCAAGCAATCACACTTAAGATTAGAAGTTGGAGTAATTTTCCACACTTCAAGGAATTCAAGTTTTAGGAATTGGTATGCCTTGAAATTCAATTCAGGGATCAACTTGAAAAATGTTTGATTGAAAGGGAGAATTTATAGATACTAGATAAGGTATAATAAATATAACACTTCAAAATACTAAAGGCTTACATTAGAAAATAGTTGAAAGACCCTTAGAATTCGAAAAGGCTTTGGGAATTCCAAGTAACATTAAATTTAGTCAAATGGGGTAATGCTCTACTTAAGAAGTTTATGATAGGTTAAACTAAAACTCTATATGGGTTGGCCCACTTATTCATGAAAGAAAAGGGTATGACCTAGTTTGGCCTTTGACCTAATAATTAACCCAATGTTCTCTTGAATTTGTTTGTCACTAAATAATGCATCTAATAGTAGTATGGTAGTAGTACTAGTGATAGTAGAAGTACAATAATATCGTAGTGTTAGTATAGCAATATTAGCAATGTAATAGCAACAGTAATAGTATTATTATTGTAAAAGTAGTAGTATAATGGTGTAATAGTAGTATATTAGTAGTAGTAATATAATAGCAATATAGTAATAGTTGTATAAAATAATATAATAGAAGTTGAAATAGCAATATAGTAGTAGTAGAATAGTTGTAGTAATATAATTGTAATAGTTGTAAAAGTATTGAGTATATTAGTAATAGTAGTATAGTATTAGTAATAATTATATAACAATAGTAGCAGTAATAATAATATAGTAGCAAAACTAATATAGCAGTAGTGGTATAGTAGTAGCAGCATAGTGTAATAGTGGTAGTAGTAATATAGTAGTAGTAGTAATTTATTAGTAATAATAGTAGTATAGTAGAAGTAGTAATTGTAATAGTAGTAGTACTTGCAGTATACTAATGTAGTTGTAGTAATAGTAGTTGTAATACAGTATAGTAATATAGTAATATATTAATAGGTAGGATAGTACTAGCAGTTGTATAATATTAATATAATAATACAAGTTGTGTTGTACTAGTAGTGGCATACTAGTATAATAGTATAGTCGTAATAATAGTAGTAGTACTATTATAGTAGTTGCACTATAGTAATATATTAGTATAATAGTATAATAGTATAATAGTATAATAGTATAGTAGTATAGTTATATAGTAGTATAGCAGTATTACTAGTAGTGGTAAAAGTATAATTGTAATGAAATAGTAGTACAATATTGTATTGTGGTACATTATTATACTAGCAGTAATTGTATTAGTGGTATAATAGTATAGTAGTCTAGTAGTAGTAGTAGGATAATACTAGTAAAAGTGGTGTTATAGTAGCAGTATAGTAGGAGTAATAGTAGTATAATAGTAGAAATAGAAGTGGAGTAGCTAGACTTGCAAAATGAGCATGTGGCCTATGGGTGTGGTTGACTATCTTGGTTTGTGGCAGTTTTTTAAGATCTGAAGTTCACTAACTACATTATACTTATTGTCAGTTGTCTTCTTTTGATATTCGATTTGATAATCAATGATCTCTTTGACATGTTTTTAATTAAATTTGAAGCATTGTGAATGTCTTTTTAGCGCATATTGGCTTAGCTTCAAAGTGTGGTTAATGACTTTAAGCATGCTTTCGATTGACTTCTTTCGAACATGGCATCTGACAAATTGACTAAGTTTGTTCAAGCTTGCCTTTTGTTCGATTTGGTCTGAAATGGACTGCAACATTAGCTGATGTTAAACAATTATATTTGATAATCAATAGCTTCGATTATATTTGAAGTGTCACTAAAGGGTTTGATCTTATGTTGAATGAGCTTGAAGTGTGTCCAATGACTTAAGAATGATGCTGGTTGAATTATTTTGAACAAGGCATGTGGTTGACTAACTAAGAGACTTCTTCTTTATAAGGCATTTGGTTGACTGACTAGGCATATTTAAGCCTACCTTTAGTTTGATTTGAAATGGTTAGCAACTTTGGCTTATGCTAACTATTTCTAATTTGGTAATCAATGGCCTATTTGGTGTTTTATCGATTAAGTTTGAAGCATTGCCAATAGCTTTCGAGTGTGTGTTGGCTTAGCTTTGAAGCATGGTCAACAATTTTAAGTGTATTTTCAGTTGACCACATTCAAACATGGCATAAGACTGACTAATTAAGTGAGTTCCAGCCCGCTTTAGGTTTGATTTGACTTGAGAGAATAATTGGTGGTCAATAATTTTAAGTGTATTTTCAGTTCACCACATTCAAACATGGCATAAGACTGATTAATTAAGTGAGTCCAAGCTCTATTTAGGTTTGATTTGACTTGAAAAAATAATTGATGGCCTTGTCTTGTGCTAGTCATCTTCAATTATAGAATTTATAGTCTCATTAGCATGTTGTCAATGAAGTTTGAGGTGTTTCCGATGGCTTTGAGCATATTGCAAACTAACACTAATTAATCTTCCATCCAACCCTGATTAGGTTCCTGATAGACCTTCATTCAACATCTTACTGGATTTGGGTTTGACCTAAGTTGGATCCTTACTAGGTTTCGGTCCGAACCTTAATGGACTTGAGGTCAAGTTCAAGATGATTTGATTCAACTTGGTTCTGGTTTAGGTTTGACCTAATTTTGGTTTTGATTTGACTTGGTTTATGTTTAGGTATGATTTGGTTCTAGTTTAGGAGTAACCTGGTGCAAAGTTGGAATTGTCAACCTAGGATTGCGACAACCACACAAAGAAATCATGAAATAATAAATAAAATATATATGTTGGTTTGAGTGTACAATCAAGTATTGTGAGAACATGACTTCTTAATAAGCACAAGCCCCTATTGTTAGTTACCCTAATAGTTGTCAGGAATATCCTAAAGTAAGGAATGTAACTAATAAAAATGGAGACACAAAAGAATAAACAATGATTTATTGATTGGAAGAAAGACGTACATGATTTAAGCAAGAGTATACCCACATAATATAATTTAAGGAATTTAAATTTACAATCATGAATGACATGAAAGGAGTAAGAGAATGAGAAAAGCTTGATGCTCGCCGTTGCCCTACTTTTGTGTTCTGGACTGAGTTGAAGTTGACTCAAATGGGTTCTCGATTTGATATTTCGTGGGTATTAATGACTTGGCTATGGTTGATGGTCTTGGGCTATGTTAGTTGACCCCATTAAGATTTGGAGTTATACTGATGACTTTTTGTTTGATTATTGACTTGGGAAAATGATTAATGGCCTTAGCTTATGTTAATTATTTTTTATTTAATAATCAATAACCTCTTGATGCGCTGTCAATTAGGCTTGAAGTATCACCAATGGCTTCTGGAGTTGGTTTAGCTTTGAAGCATGGACAATGACTTTAAGCATATTATGGATTAACTTTGTTTGATAATTAATGGCCTAATTGTTGTATTGTTGATTAAGTTTGAGACATCACCAATGACTTTTAAGGTTGTCATAGCCAAGCATCACCAATGGTTTTTGGGGATGGTTTAGTTTTGAAGTGTCTGATGACTTTAAGCATGTTGTCAGTTGATTTCATTTGATAATTGATAGCTTCATTGGCACATTATCAATTAAGTTTGAGGCATCACCAATGTCTTTTGGGATTAGTTTATCTTTCAAGTGTGGTCGAAGGCTTTTATTGTGTTGTCGGTTAACTTCAGCTAATAATCGATGACCTCATTGGCATGTTGTCAACTAAGTTTGAGACATCTCCAATAGCTTTTGGGCTTGCATACCCAAGTGTCACCAATGGATTTTAGTGTTGGTTTAGCTATGAAGTATGGCTAACGAATTTAAGCATATTATTGGTTGACTTTGTCTAATAATTGATAGTCACATTAGCATATTGTCAATTAAGTTTGAGGCTTCACTAATAACTTTTGGGGTTGGCATAGCCAAGTGTCACCAATGGCATTTGGGGTTTGTTTAGCATTAAGCATGTTATCAGTTGACTTTGTTTAATAATTGACAACCTCATTGGTGTGTTGTCAATTGAGTTTGAGGCAACACCAATGGCTTTTCGAGTTGCCTTAGCCAAGCATCTTCAACAACTTTTGGAGTTGGTTTAGCTTTGAAATGTTGTTTGACTTAATTTAGAATTCTATTCAAACATGCTTTGGTTTAGATCAGATGAGAGTTCTATTAAAATTTATTATGAGTTTGAATGTAGTTTGACTCAATTTCAAGTTCTATTTGAACTTATTTTGGTTTAGTTCAATTATGCTTTGACTTAATTTAGTGTTCACTTTGAACTTGTTGTGGTTTAGTTTAATGTTGTTTGACTCAATTTAGAGTTCTATTTGAACTTGTTGTGGTTTAGTTCAAATGTAATTTGACTCAATTTAGGATTCTATTTGAACTTGTCATGGTTTAGTTCGAATGTCATTTGACTCAATTTAGAGTTTTATTCGAACTTGCGGTGGTTGTGGTTTCATGTAATTTAGAATTCTATTCAAACTTAATATGGATTAATTCAAATGTCGTTTGACTTAGTTTATAGTTCTATTTAAACATATTGTAGTTTACTTTGAATATGATTGACTCAATTTAGAGTTTCAATCAAACTTGTTGTGGTTTAGTTTGAATGTTATTTGACTCTATTTAGAGTTATATTTGAACTTGTGGTTTATTTTGAAAATGGTTTAACTAAATTTAGAGTTCTGTTCAAACTTGCTATGGTTTAGCTCGAATGTTGTTTGATTTAATAAGATATCAATTCAAACCTTTTGTGGGTTGACTCAATTAGTGTTCAATTTAGATCTATTTTGATTTAGTTTGAATATTGTTTGACTCAATTGGATTTCAATTCAAACATCTTTTCGTTTTGGATTAACTTGATTCCAACCCAAATTAACCAAGGTTTGAATCGATCGCTTGACTCAATTATTGTTGTATCTGAACCTCGATCATTAGTTTTTTGACTAAAATGAGTGACCAGGTGGGGTACTAATCGACCAGCCAAAATGGGTGTCATTTTAGGTTCAATGGAATCAAATGACTGGTTCAAGTCTTTGCCACTTGATAGATAAGATTCTTTTCCTGGTTTACAAGAACTAAATAATTTATTGACTGGTTACCCAAAAGAGAACTTGTGATTTCTTGGTTTGCTAGAACACATTGACTGGTTAAGGGTATCAATTGACTAGGAGAAATTTGCTAGTTATGGTTGTGTATGACTGGTTGGTTAGTTGACAGAGAGCTTTTCTACTTGTTTGGACTAATTTCAATCTATTTGTTTTTATTCATTCAAGTGAAGTTGGTGCTTTGTTCGAGTCACTTTGGTTTGCTTTATTTGTTTTAGCCAAAATAACTTTAGCTCAATATGGTTGAGCCATTTAAACAATTTATGTTGATCACTTTTATTTTGATTTGAGAACTCTCATACCATCAAAATTACTTTGGATGAGCTTACAAGCTGACCTTAAGTTGCTTTGTCTTTTAGGCTAACCACAGCCTAGGCATTAATTGATTTAGACTTTTAGGCAAGTCCGTAAGCTATCGTTTAGTTGATTAGACTTTTAGGCGTGCTTCTAGGCTAACCTTTAGTAAGTTTTATTTTTAGATGAACCTGTGGGCTAACCCCAAACCCATTAGACTTTCAAGTGAGCCATGCAAGCCGGCCTTTCATCTAAATAAACTTTCACGTGAGCTCACAGGCTAACCTTTAGTTTGACTAATACTACAAAAACTATGCTATTATTATACTACTACTTTTTCAAGTACTACTATTATACCACTACTATACTACTACTGCTATCACTACTCTGACTAAGATACGAATATGCTAATGTTACTATACTACTGCTATTACAACTCTTGCTACTATATGAGTATGTTGCAACTACAATACTACCACTACTACTACAACTATTATAGTATTACATCTACTACTAGAACAAGTACTATGCTATACTACTAGTATAATATCATACTGCTACAATATTACTATATTGTGCTACCATACTATACTTTTATACTACTATTATTATTATACAATAACTATACGTGTACTATTTCTTTTATATTTCTAGTATACTATACCACTACCTCGACTTCTATTGCTACAATATACTACTTCTACAATATAGCTACTATACTATAACTATACTATAATTACTATTAGTACTTGTATAATACAACTATTGTTAGTATTATTATACTATACTACTGCTATACTACAATACTATGCTCTTGTACTACTACTACTATAGTATTATACTATACTACTACTATAGTACTACCACTAATGCTTTACTACTACTATAGTATACTACATACTAGTTTTAGTAGTATATTTCTACTACTAAACCATCAATACGCTACTAATACTACTCTTATACTATAACTATATGAATGATATAATTTCTTTTTGTGCAACTGGAGTTTTGCACCAAAGTCATGCTTTAAGCAAGGTTTGAACCAATGACCTCTCACATAGAAAAGGTTAGTACGACCACCAAGCCAATGCTTGAGGTACACTCCTAGCACAACGATACTATTATACTATTACTATATTAGTACTACTACAATTATATTACTACTACTTTTACTACTATTACTACAACAATAATATACTATTACTAATTACTACTACTAATGGCTGTGCAATTACAATATTACACTACTATTATATTGCTATACTGCTACCGTACTATTGCTACAACTACAACTTACTACTGCTATAGTTCGATACTACTGTTACTATACTACCACTATTGCTACAACAATAATAACTACTACTATTAGTAATACTAATACTAGTATTAGTATCCTACCACTGCTAATTTACTACTGTACTATACTACTATACTATGCTATAATTCTACAATATAACTACTCCTACTATACTACTAGTTCTACTGCTAATATACTATTACTACTATTGTACCACTACTATACTGCTAGTTAATGCTACTATACTACTGCTATTATACTATTATACTACTGTTACTACTACTACTATTACACTACTATTCTATTATTAGTACCACTACTACTATTTGTACTATCACTGCGCTGCTACTATTACTACTACTATACTACTCTTAGTATCGCTACTATTATATTATACTACTACTATTTTACTACTATTATAGGACTATTACTAATACTGCTACTCGACTACAAGACAATTACTGGACAACTATTATACTGCTACTATACTACTACTATACTAGTATACAGTTAGTATAATACTATATAGTATTACTACTACAACTATGTTACTACTTCTACTACTATTACTATGACTGTTATTATTATACTATTATACCTATATTACTATACTATTACTATTGCTACTATAATAGTATTACTACTATATTTATACCAAAGTTTTAAGTATCGATTTTTGTTTCGGTTTCGGCACTCAGCGAAACTGATACGTTTCGGCCGTTTGGGTTTCGGCCGAAAGATTTTTTTTAGTTATTAATTATGTGTTGACTAGAGTTTGACTATATTTTAACTGTAATATGACTTTAAATTAAAAATACAATAAAATTTTGAAAATTTTTTATAAAAATTTAAAAATTATGAAAGAATTTATATTAAATTTTACCACAATATTAAATATTATTTTAATTAATTAAAATTAATTTTGATAGTTAACCACCGTTTTCATATATTACTATATAAAACAATATATGAGAAATAATATGAATATGATTAAAAAGTTAAAAATTAACATAAGAAAATTTAACTTATTACAAAAATATAATTGACACATACATAATTTATTAATTATAATGTAATACAACTAATCATCATCATCATCAATTGAGTTTAAAACATCCAGGTGTGGAATTATGAATTCAGTATCTGAACGATCAAGATAAACATTTATAGACATTCGAGTTAGAACAACTAGCTCTACGGAATCTCGTGATAGCGATTCGCATGAGGGCAAAACCGACACAAATTTTTTTTGGCTTTACTTTCGGTGGAACGCTCATGCACGCATGTACGTAAATAAAAATATCAACGTGTTTCGATCAAAATCATTTTCATTTCAGTTTCAACCAAAATATTTTTTCTTATTAATTATATTTTGACTAAAATTTAATTTAATTTTATTTTTTTAACTTCAATGTAAAAAAATTATAATATGTTTAACAAATTTTAAGAATAATGAACAATTACATAGATAATATTATGTACATGAACAGTAATGACAGAGATCGGCAAGGGCGTTGGAACCATACTGGCAACAGCGCTGGCCCCGGTGCAAGGCCGACCTCAGCTTGCGAGAGTAGGGGCAGGTTGGTGATGGCGCGAGGTGGGTGAGGGAGCGGCGGCAGGCTGGCGAGCGCACGGGGCCAGTCCAGCGAGGGTGCAGGCTCGAACACGAAGCCGGCACGAGCTTGCCCGGTGAGCTCCCCACACGTGCTCGCCCGGCGAGCTCCTTGCAGGCGCACTGCGCTCACCCTGTGCGCACTGAGCTCACTGGGGGCGCGCTGCGCTCGCCCCATTCATGTTGAGCTCGTCGTGCTCACTCTGCATGCTCTGCTCGCTCTGCTCACCAACAACGAAGATGAACAAGGAATCTTAAAATCGAAACTATATTTAGGGTTTCATTTTGGCCAAAACGTTAAACCTTGATTTATACTATACTACTACTATTGTTGTACTAGTACACTTGATTTTGCACTCAAACGACCTAAAATTTTCATTTATTATTTTGGGATTGCTCTTCGAGACCTCTTATTATTCTAGGTGGCTATTTTTGGCTTCACAAATTTTGACACATCCGGTGGGACATAACTTTACCTCTAAGTACAGAAATAAAATTAACCTAGACACATAATAAAAAGAAGACATGTAGATAATTAGTGGTTGATTTTTCATTAGGAAAAGGAAAATATCATTATCAAATGATTCCCGGGCCCCCAACCTACACTAACATCCATAATGAAAGATTTATGTACACTTTTCTCAACCAATGATGATAGTGAGGGCAATAAGAGTCTATATAAGCACAAATTAACTACTTACCTCCCATTAAGGGGGCAGAGACCTCTCGCACAAAGAGGAAAGACTAAGTCTACCAAGGGAGTGAGGCGCAAACCCATTCGAGGGACTAAGGCCAAATATTATTATGTCAAATCTTGATAATGATGTAGAGAGCCTATTAGTATAAACTAGGGTATCAGTCCTCCAAAGACTTGGCAATTAAGTAAAAGTCAATTTTTGACCATCTACAACACCCTTTAGAAGAAAAAGATGGTCGTTGATGATATATCATGAAGTTGGAATCCCTCAACCACCTCCACCTTGGCCCTTGGGCTCTACCACTCACCTCCACTTCCTCTTCCTCTTTTTCTTCTTATTCTTCAAATCTATTAGCTTTTGAGATGGCAATTGAGCTATCCAAGGTAGAGAATAAGGTGGAGTACAACAAGAAGCTATGCTACCTCTTGGATAAGTATAGCTAGGTGCTAATCGTCCCTAGTATATGATAAGGGCACTGATAGCTTTCAAACAAAGCCCATGATAGCCTCCTCATCTCTGCCTGCATGGCTTATAAAGGACTTAACTCTAGGGATTAGCTTGTTATGCAAGTCTAGATTTAGCAATGGTAGTTGGTGGAGCACCAGGTTAGACCAACCGAAGTGTTGCATGAAGAGAGCATATCATTTATCTCATTTATGAATTTAGTAATAGTAGTAGCATAGTAGTAGTGATAGTATAGTTGTAGTAGTATAGTTGTAATATAGTAGTAATAATAGTATAGTAGTAGTTTTAATGATAGATGTCCTTAGATAAGATGATAAACAAATATAAAGAAAAATAATGAATGGAGAGTTTAGGAATAAATGAAAAGATAACTATCTCACCATTAGGGTGATCATGTAGAATAACCATTAGATAAGAGACAAATGATAAGAAAGCTTACCACAAATATGATAATGCAAGCGACCATGTCTAAGAGAAGAAGTTAGAGTAATTTGCCACGGTTGAAGGGATTCAAGTTATAAGAATTGATCAGGCTTTAAATTTAATTCAAGAACTAACTTCAAAGAAATTTGATTAAAAGGGGAACTTATATGTACTAGATAATGTATAATAAATATAGCACTTCAAAATACTAAAGGTTTACAATGGAAACTAGTTAAAAGAGTCTTAGAATTCCAAAAGACTCCTAGAATTTCAAATAACATTAAATTTAGTCAAATGGGGCAATGCTCCACTTGAAAAGATTTTGATGGGCTAAACTAGAACTCCACTTCGGCCAACCCATGTGTTATTTAAGAAAAAGGGCTTAATCCAATTTGGCCTTTGACTTGATAATTAGCCCAATGTTCTCTTGAATTTGGTTATCACCAGCTAATGCATTCAGTAGTAGTATAGTAGTAGTATAACAGTAGTACTAGTAATAGTAAAAGATAGTAATAAAGTAGTACTAGTATAGTAGTAGTAGCACTATAATAATAGTTGTAAATGTGTTAGTATAGCAGTAGTAGTTAAATAGCATAGTTATAGTATATTAGTAGTATTAATATAGCTGAGTATAGTAGTAATTATATAAAAGCAGTATAGTAGAAGTAGTAATAGCAATTTAGTAGTACTAGTATAACAACAGTAATGGTACAATAGTAGTACTAGTAGTATAGCAGTAGCAGTAAAATAGCAGCAATAGTATAGAAGAAGTAGTATAATAGTAGTAGTAGTAGTAGTAGTAGTATAGTAGAAGTAATAGTAATAGTAGTAAGAGTAGTATAATTGTCGTAATAGCAGTAATATTAGTATTGAAGTATGTTATTAATAGTAGTATAGTAGTAGTAGCAGTATAACAATAGTAGTAGTAATATTGTAGTAGTAATATTGTAGTAGTAATATCAGAGCAATATAGTTGTAATAGTATAGTAGTAATTTAGTAATAATAATGATAGTATAGTACCAGTAGTAGTAATAGTGGCAGTATTGATTGTAATATACTTGTATAATAGTATAGTATTGTAGTATATTACTATGTTAATATGGTAGAATAATACTAATAGTAGTATAATATTAGTATAATAATACTAATCATATTATGCTAGCAGTGGTATACTAGTATACTAGTATAACTATAGTATCGTATAATATTATAATATAGTATTGTATTAGTAGTAATTGTAGTAGTAGTAGTATAGTGGTATAATAGCAGTAGTAATAAGATAATACTAGTAGAAATGATATTATAGCAGTAGTATTATAGTAATAGTAATAGTAGTATAATAGTAGAAATAGAAATAGTAGTATCTTGGCAAGTCAAGCCTAGTCTATGGCCCATGGGCCTACCCTAGCACGGCCTACAATCAGCCATGCTTGGCACGAACCTACATATATATTTGTATATATGTATGTATGTCTATTTAAAATTTTTTTAAAATGGGCCAAGAACAATGTGGCCCAAAGGCCTATGGGCCGTGAACCATGCTTGACGCTTACTTTTTTCTCACAGGTTATGCCAAACAAGACCCGTTAATGTTTTGGGTCGGGATGTGCTAGACATGACCCGAAATAGTTCCGGCATGACCTATTTGGCACCTCTAGTGGTAGTAATATCAAAGTTGTAGTGTTGTAGTATAGTACTAGTCAGTAGTAGCAAAATTAGTATATTGGTAGTATACAAATAATATCATAATAGAAATAGTATAATGGTGATATAGTAAGTGGAAATAGTAGTAATATAAGCAATACAATAGTAGTATTGTAGAAGTATACTATTAGTAAGTAGTACTAGAAATAATAATAGTATATTAGTAGATAGATATAGGATACTAGTAGCATTGTAGCAATAGTAGCAGTATAATGTAGTTTATAGTAATATAGTAGTAGTAAAGAGTATAGTATAGTCGTATAGAATTGTAGTATAATATTAGTATGACATAGTAGTAGTACTAGCTACAATAGTATAGAAAGAGTATAATAATAGTAATAATAGTAATATAGTAGTAATATAATATAATAGTATAATAGTATAGAATTGTAATATAGTATTAGTATAGTCTAAAAGTGGTACTAGCAATAGTTATATAGAAGCAACAGTGGTAATAGTAGTTATAGCAATATGGTAGTAATAGTATAATAGTATTAGAGTAGTAAAAAGTAGTAGTACTAACAAAAGTATATTAGTAATATATAAGTAGTATGTCAATAGTAGTGGTATAACTGTAGGATAGTAGTAGTAGTAGTTTGGTAGTATCACTATAATATTAGTAATACTATAGTAGTAGTATTAATTATAGTATAATAGTATCAGTATAGTAATAGTAGTTGCATAGTAGTAGCAATATTATAGACATAATGGTATAGTAGTAGTAGTACAAGTATATTGTTGTAATAGTATAAGCGTAGTAGTAGAACACTAGTAGTAGTAGTATAATGGTAGTAGTATAGTAGTAGTTCTATAGCAATAATATAGTAGTATTTTATCAGTATGATAATAGCGGTATTGTATTAGTAGTATGAATAGTAGTAGAATAATAGTATAATAATGTAATATTGTAATAGTAGTAGTGTAATTGTACTACTGTAATTTAGTGTTAATAGTAGTAGTAATAGTTGTACTAGTAGCATAGAGGTCGTAGTTGTTGTTGTAGTAGTAGTTGTATAGTAATAGCACTAATGGTAATAGTAGCATTAATAGCTATAGTACTACTATAGTAGTACGAGTACAAGTATTAGTATAGTAGCAATACTAATAGTATAATAATAGTAGTATAGTAGTAGCAATATACTGCAAATAATAGTAGTATGCCACAAATAGTAGTAGTACAAAACTACTAGCATAATGGTAATAGTATAGTCAAGTGGTACTAGTAGTAGTATAGTTCTACTAATGGTATAATAGTATAACTGTAATGTTACAATGTTATAATAGTAGTATACTAGTAGTATTATTTATGGTAATATACTTGTTATAAAGTAGAAGTACAACAATACTATAGTAGTAGTAGTAAAGTAGAAGTAGCATATTTGCAGTAGTACGATGATTAGTAGTCTTCGTAATAGTAGTATTCCAATAGTAAAATAATGAATATACTATAAATAATAGTAGTATACTACCAATAGTAATAGTGAAAAACTACTAGTACAGCAAAAGTAGTATAATTGTAGTAATAGTACTATAGTAGTATATTTATATTAGTATAGTAATATAGTAGTTGTGGCAATGTAGTATAGTAGTATATTATTATAGTAGTTTTAGTAGTAATAGTGGTAGTGAAGTTGTATAATAGTATAACAGTATTAGTAACAATAGTAATAGTATAACTATAGTATAATAATAGCAGCATCCAGTATTTTAGTATAGTATTATAGTAGTAGTAATTGTAGTAGTAGTATACTAGTATATTAGTATAATAGTAGTCATTGGATGATACTAGCAGAAATGATATTATAGTAGTAGTAGTAGTATAATAATGGTAATAATAGTATAATAGTAGAAATAGAAGTGGTAATAGCTTGATAAGTCAAAACGAGCCTGTGGCCTACAAGCCGGCCAGACATAGCCCGTAATGCGTCATGCTTGTCATAGCCTAAAATCTACAATATTTGGATCATGTCTTGTATGGCCCTAAGCCGAGCTGTGCCTGGTGCTTCCCGAACAGCCGAAAGGATAGGCACGACCTACAACATGATTAAGCTGAGACTGGCATGGCTCGCGAGCAATCTTGGCCCATTATTAAATTCTCTTTCCCCAACCTAAAATTGAACCATAATCCTTGGAAGAAAATCCAAGAACCTTAACCACTAAGCTATAACTTACTATGGGCCAGACACGGCATGACCCACCGGCCTATGGGCCGTGGACCATACCTAATGCCTTTTTTTATCCCAAGTTGTGCCAAACGTGGTCCATTACTATTTTGGACCATGCCGAGTTCATCCAAAAATAGTTTTGACAACCCAACAAAACTAGTCATGTCGGCTTAACATAACCTGTTTGATACCTCTAATAGTAACAATATCATAGTGGTAGTATTTCAGTATAGTGGTAATAGTAGGTAGTAGTAATAATAGTATATTGATAGTATACAATTAATATCATAATAGTAATAATATAATTATAATATAATAGTAATAGAAGTAGTAGTGTAGTAGTAGCAGCTATATAATTGTATAATAAAGCAATATAAAATTATAGTATAGCATCAGTATAGTAAACTAATAGTACTAACAATAGCAGTATTATAGTAGTCATAGAAGTAGTAGTAATATTAGTAATATAGTAGTAGTAGTGTTATAGTATAGTAATAGTAGCTAGTAGTAATAATAGTATATTAGTAGTATACAAGTCGTATCATGATAGTAATAGTATAATTCTAGTATAGTAGCAGTAGAAGTAGTAGTATAGTAGTAGCAATAGTATAATAGTATAATAGAGTAGTATGAAGTAGTAGTATAGTATCACTACATTATAGTAGTAGTACTAGTAGTAGTAGTATAGTAATAATAAAAGTAATAATAATATTAGCAATACAGTAGTAGTAATATAGAAATATAGTATTAATAAGTAATATTAAAAATAATAATAGTGTAGTAGTTGATAGAAGATGGATATTTATAATATAATAGCAATAGTAGCAATATAACAGTAGTTGTGTAATAATATAGTAGTAGTTAGTAATAGTTGTAATATTAGTAATATATTAGAAGCATAGATATATTATAGCTACAATAATAGAATAATTATAGTATAATAGTGATAATAGAATAATTACTAGTATTACTACTACTACTATTATACTTGATGATATACTGAGTTGAAAAATAGTCGAATCAAAAGTAAATGGGAAACAAACTCATGGGATAAACTGCTAACAGTGGTAACCAAGCATTTGGTCTTGATGCTATTGTCCTTGGTGATGTCACCATTGTCGAGTCAGCTCAACAGTATCATCGTAGTCCATCTTACAAAAATTCATCTCATGTACTACGGGAAGATTTGGCAAGCTCAGCCCATATATGAATATGGTACGATATTCATGGTATCCTTCTAGCAAGGATCCTCGAAAAATCATTAGCAAAAAATTCAGGAGTGATGGTAGCAAAATAAGGAGAGTCTGGCATAATCAAAACTAAGATTATAAAATTTTGGATCTACTCAAAGGCTTTCTCGACCTATAAAACATAGAGTAGTTATGAAGGTAGGTAATTCTCTCTCACTCTCTCTAACTCTCTATTTTTATCTCTCTAAGAAGAAAAATCGAGGAGAACCTTTATGGCTTAAGCATTGGAGTGGCCATGATCGGACAAGCTCTCAGTTATCCTCCTTATGGTTCTTTGTTCTTCTTGTAGATTAGAGACACGATAGCCTAGCAGATCTAATCTCGAGGAGCCTAATGATCGAGAACCAGTGTTGAATTGGGCCCTTCAACAATTGGTGATTTCATTAAGATTTGCTTTGCCTCCCATCTTTGTTAACCTTAGAGACCTTCAATGGCTTTTTGACAATGCTGCCTAGAGAACCAAGGCCCTCATCATCCAAGAATCTGATCAGGGAGTAAGCAGCCCAAGGAATGGTGAAGTCGCATAACTCATATGGCTGGCTAGGTAGACCAGTACAATAAGCCAACTATATGACTTAGACACAGCCACAGCTCCTGGGACCCCTTTTATAAACTATCCTAGAGGCTCTAGTAGGTCCCTCTAACCTGACAAAATAGCATAAGTTTCAAACTTTAGCTGCCATCATTCAATAAATGATGCAATTACTCGAGGCCCAAGCACAAGACATGTGAAACCTATAGGCCTAACAATTGCAAAATTAGGCCTAAATGACATGGTGTCTCAGGGCTCATAATGTCCTGAATAGGGTCCAATTCAAGCTTTGGTGCTAGGCTAAGGCGCTATCGTAAACCAACACACTGAATCGCAATTGCACCTTGATTCTCATATAGAACACCAATAATATGTCACCTTGACCCCTAGGCCACGATTTCACTTTGATACCATGTTTCGAGGGATTATTATTGACATAATCTAACCAATTCACATGCATGCCAATCAAGCACCAGATGGGGTAGAATCAATGTTCTTGAGGGAGGCCATGCTACATCTAGTTTGGGGAAGGTCAGGGATGTCATGTCACCCTCAACAACTAAGGTACAATACTCCTCTAATCCCTAAAATTGCAAATTCCCACATGTAGCTGAAGTTATACTTACCTCCCTACAAAGTGTATAATGGCTCACAAGACCCAATCAATCATGTTAGTACCTTCGAAAATGCCATAATTCTACAAAGAGTGTGAGACTCTACCATGTGTAACGCTCTCCCAATTATGTTGCAAGGCTGGGCCTGAGCATGGTACTTTGGGCTCTTGAGGTGCATAATAATTTTATTTGATGACTTGAATGATAAGTTCATAGAATATTTTATCTCATTGGTTCCATGATAAAAGAACCCAACTACACTCCTCACATTGAAACAAAAAGAGAGGAGAGCTCAAGGGAATATCTAGCCTAATTCCAATAAAGCCCAACTAGAAGTTACTAAGTAGCATAGTTCTATTATCCTTGCTATTGTCATTAAGAGAATTTGGTAAGCTCAAGTAGCCTATAAGATGGCCCGCTAGTCACCACGAAACATGGAAAAATTCATCCAACTAGCCCATCAACACATAGATGCTTAAGAAGTGATCCTGACAAGAAAAAAAGAATCTAAAGGCAACAGTAAGAAGAGAGAATCTCTAGAGAACAAGCTACCCAAGTCAAAATGATAAAAAATTAGCTAGAGAGAGCATAGGGAGTAGAGGCTTGAATTTTAAGGTTATACTCCATTGAATAACTCAAGAACCAAAGTCCTACCATAGATTTACCACCTAGACTTATTGCAAAGGCACCAGTCTATTCACATTGACCGAAAACTCCTCGATAAATCAAGGTACTACCATTTTCACCCCAATTATGGTCATGATACTGAAGAATGCAAGAACCTCAAAGATGAAATCAAGAGGCTTATCAAAGAAGGCCACCTTAGGTAGTTCTTCTACAAGGTGAATGTGTGGAAGAAACTCACATATGGGAGAACCGCGAATGAACTTCACCCCAAAAGGACCCCACTCCCAAGTTGCAAAACCTCCTAGTCAAGGGCAACCTCAATATGATCCAAACAAGCCCACTGACTTAAAGTGATGCTCTAGCATCAACTGGCAAATGCCAAATCTACTAAGGGACAAGAGGGCATGAAAAAGTTGGAGAAGAAGAGATACCATTGTGAGCCTAACTATAGAGATATAGTCTTCTCTACCAAGGACTTAGAAGGAATTTTCACCCCTCAAAATGATGCATTGGTGATCTCATGGATGGAAGAATGTGAACAACTTTTGAAGACCTCAAAAATCACTTAGCCATACTACCTTTACTGGTGAGATCTGAACTAAATGTGGTACTCTTCCTTTATATAGGTAAATTAGACCACATGATCGGTTCAATTTTAATAAGTGACCAGTGTAGAAAATAATGCCCCATACACTATGTGAGTGATGTACTCATAGGTGCAGAGGTTTAGTACCCTCCATTGGAGAAGTTAGCATACACCATGGCACTAGCAACATGAAAGTCCCACCCTTAATTTCAGGCACACCCGGTCATAGTACTATCAATCTCCCACTTTGACAAATATTGTAAAAGCCATAAACCTCAAAAAGTTTCCTGAGGGTGGTCTATTGAGTTTAGTCAATTTGATGTCACCTTTGACACATGGATGGCTATCAAAGCCCATGCTTTAGAAGACTTCTTGGCCTCATATGTGGTAGGATCAAATCCAAGTTATGGGAGATTCAAGTAGATGCCTCATCTTGTGAGTTAGGCTATAGAATCAGTGATATCCTTTAGAGTTTTGATGTGAGAGTGGTTGAGTATTTAGCCTAGCTTGAATTAAAGGACTCAAACAATAACACAAAGTACTCAGCATTCCTCCTCAGATTACATATGGCATTAGTGGCAAGAGCTAAAAAATTAAAGGTATTTACCATCTCATAGCTTATATGTTTGTAGGTCAGTAGAGAGTATGAGGTAAAAGACACAACCATGGCCTAGTACCTAGCTGAAGCACAAAAGCTTATGGCAAAAATAGACCAAGTGGAAATTTTCTAGGTACCCCAAAATAGCAACATGGAGGTAGATGCTCTTGCTCACCTAGCTTGGGCTTCTTCAAATTCTGTCCCGTTGCTAATCTTTGTGGAGAATGTTTAGCAACCCAGCTAATTAGAGATCATTGAGGTGAATGTGGTGGATGCAGAGCCCTACTAGATGGATCTCATTATCTCTTACCTCAGAGATGGGTAACTTCCTGAGGACTTGAAAGAGGCCCAAAAGACCAAGAAGCTAGCCCTAACATCACCTTATTAGAATGAGTCTTGCATAAAAGATCCCTCACTCAGCCCCTCTCTATTGTCTAAGACCTGAGGAAACCAACTATACATTCTAAGAAGTTCATGACGGGATAGGTGGTAGCCATGGTGGAGGATGGGCCCTGTCACCTAAGCTCTTTACACAAGGGTATTATTAGTTTCACATGGCTTCTAAGGCATCTGAATTCATATCCAAATGCAAACCACACAAGAGGCATGCCTCCTAACACCACAGTCTGGTGATTCATTTGGAGCAGACTCAATCTATATGGCCTTTCAATCAATGAGGAATGGACATCTTAGGGCTATTCCATTAGCATCAAGTTAAAGAAAGTTCTTAGTGGTCGCTATTGACTACTTTACAAAATAGGTAAAAACTTAATCCCTAGCCACAATCATCAAGAGAAATATTCAGGAGTTCCTATGGCAGGGCATGATCTATAGGTTCATATTGCCTTAAGTGTTGCTTATAGCCACTAGGAAGCAATTAGACAGCTAAAGATCCAAAGAAAACTGTAGTAGTATCAGCATAGGGTAAGGTTCACCTCAGTGACCACCACTAATCTAGTGGCTTGGCTTAGGTAACTAATCCAACCTACTTTAAATATAAAGAAGTACCTCAAAAGAGCCAAAGCCATCTGCGTCAATGAGCTACCACATGTTTTGTGGTCTTGCCAACCATGCCACGGACAACAACCAAGGAATCACCATTCATGCTTACTTATGGGCTTAAAGCTATCATTCAGGTGGAAATTGGGCTTACTTCACCTTGAGTTAAGCTTGTGATCTTGAGATGAATGAGGCAAACATTTAAGTTGAGAAGGATCTCACCCTGGAAGTTTGGGAAAGGGTTTGCACTAGAGTTATTGTGTACTAGTAGTGAGTAGCCCAATACTACAATGCATAGGAGGGCAACCATTACGATCAGATGATTGGATAGTTCGATGGGCAAAACTCATTAATCTTGTTTTAGGTAAATTATCTCCGAACTAGAGAGGCTCGTTCAAAATTTCTAGGGTCATGGGGTCAAAGACATTTAAGATTGGGCACCTAGATAATAATGAACTATCTAGGACATGGCATGTAGACAACCTAAGAAGGTTTTATCTTTAGACTAAATTATGCCTCCATTATCTCTTTAGATATTGACAAGTCTTGTCCCAATAGACCACAAAAGACCTCGGATCTATCTGAGGCATAAGACCCTGGTGATAAGCCAAGCATAAGACCTCAGATTCATCCAAGGCACAGGACCTTCGCAATAAGCCAGGTATAAGATCTCAAATTCACCTGGAGCAGAAAATCTGGGTGATAAGCCAAGCATATGACCTTAGTTCTACTCAGGACATAAGACCTTGGTTATATAAGGGATATAAGACCTCAAAAATAAGCATGGCATGAGACCCTGGATTAACCCAAGGGATAAGATCTCAGATTCACCTGGGGCATAAGACCTCAGTAACAAGCCAAACATAAAACCTCGATAATAAGTCAACATAAGACCTTAAATTTATTTGAGGCACAAGATCTCAGATTCACCTGGTGTATAAGACATTGGTAATAAGTGAGGCATAAGACCTCAGATTTACTCAGGGTATAAGGCCTCAGTGATAAGCTAAGCATAAGACCTCATTCTACTCAGGGCATAAGTCCTTTAGAATAAGATAGGCATAAGATATCGATTCTACTTGAGACATAAGACCTCAGTAATAAGCTTGACATAAGACCTTGGATTCACTCAAGGTATAAGCTAGGCATCTGACCTCAATGATAAGCTAGGCATAAGACCTCAGTCCTATGTAGGGTATAAGACCTCAGCGATAAGCAAGGCATAAAACCTTAGTTCTATCTAGGGTATAAGACCTCAGCAATAAGGTAGGCATAAGACCTCAGATTCACCCAAGGCATAATACCATAGTAATAAGCCTGACATAAGACTTGGAATTGACTTGAGGCATAAGAACAAAACAACAAGCTAGGCATAAACCTCAGCAATAAGCTCGGCATAAGATCATGGTTCCATACCAGACTTAAGACTTTGGTAATAAGCGAATCATGTGAAACTAAAAACTTTGCCAAGACTTAAGATTCTTATGTAAAGCTTTCACCTTAAGTCATACTATGGTCCTTGAAGTTTCTCTCTTAATAGTCCCTTCTCTTCTCCAAGCCATTCCCCTCTTGGTGGAAGGATGAGTACTACCTATATCAAGTTTATGTACCACTATTTAAAGAGCTCTAAAGCCAACCATTGCAAAGGCAAGCTAAAACCTGTCAATTTATAGCAATATTCACCATGGCTAAAGGTGAACCTATATGCTGATTTGCAAGTGTAATGAACAAAAACTAACATCTGAGTGAGCATGGGCCAAGATGTGTGCGAGAGGGATGTGAGCCAAAGAAACAAAGGGAAATGGAAAAAAGGAGTAGCACTTATGGAAGTGGACTTTGTCACAAGTCTGGGCCCCCTTAATGAAGACTTGATCTATAGGGAGCCGCTCAATGTGGGGGTTTCCACTATCCCCGAACTCTTTTAAGAAATACTTCTCAGTGTCCATCTCCTTACTTAAGGAGCTTTGATGATTAGGGATGGACCTCACCCACACTTTGGTATGAGGAGGAGGAGGTGTAGGTTCAAAAGTCATAACTTCCTCTCATAGTTAGCAAACATCACAATAGAAGAGTTTAGTGTCCAGATGGTCTCTTTTGTAGATTCAACTCAAGAGAGGGACTTACAAGGGTGAGTATTGCCTACCCATTCCTTGTTTCCTCTTCACCCATAGACCGACTTCCTCCTTTCACCTTTTTCTCCCTAGGCCTTGGACAGACTCTTGAGGGGGAGCATTACCTTCTACTTTGGAAGACCTCTTTTGAGATGATAAGATAGTGACACTGTAGGAGAACTTTCCTGTTGCCTCAAATACTCATCCGTGATTGAGATCTAGGTCAACCCTGTACAAAATCTGAACAATAATTAAATCAATAAGAAAACAATTGAAGAATCAAAAACACAAAAGTCTAAGGTACATACTAACTTTCCAAGCCATGGATAAGCCATGCTCCGATAGACAAGCCTTATTGAAACATATGGGAGCAAATCTAATATCCTCAACCTTATCTACCCAAGAGATTAAAAGCTAGTGAACCTCGAGGCAAATCTCTAGGTTGACTTAATGAGTGGAAGGATTGCCCCACCGACAAATAAAAAACTTAGTCTACCCTAGTAAAAGAACTAAGGGGAAGGTCTTTCCAGGAGTGGATGGACCTAGGGTTTTAAGGAAAATAATTTATACCATATCATGGGATAGAAAAACCATCTTCCCCCTATTTTTGAACCTTGATAGCCCTTGAAGGCATCCTCGAGTTCAACAATCATGATGAAACCTTTTGGATCAGCTATGGTTCAAACAATAATGAAATATTTTATAGAATTGGGCACAATTTGAGCAAGGGAGAGGTCCTATCTCCTAGAATATCCTATCTATAGGGTACCTAAAGCCTTTTCTTGGGCATCTCCCAATAGGTACTAAACTTGAATCCAAACTCCTCTCTCAATTTCTTGCTCTACTCTTCAAACCCCCATAGGTCCAACTCAGTCCTATCAGGAAAGTCGAACATGGTTTGGAGCAACTGATGTGGGAATAGTGGATGACCTAGAACCAACCCCTATGAAAGTGGATAGGATAGCCAGTGGAGCTTGCACCTGAGTGGTCACAATAACAATGAAGGGAGTGGAGCTCAATCCACCAACATTACAAATCAGGGTGGATGTTGCCTTGGAGGATGAAGCTATGACTACTAGGACTGATGGAGTGGCAAGCCCCTTACCGAATGATGACCCCCTTCTAGGGGAAGAAGGATTAGAAGATGATGTCATTTTGGAAAAACTTAACAAATGAAGAAGGAAAGAAAGCAAGGGTTGCAAAAGAAACAAGATAATAATTGCCAAAAATGGGTGAAATGGGACAAAGAATACCTTAAACAACCTTCTCCAAATCATCAGATCATTGCCACATGGAATAGGGAAGCCTAAAGGTAGGAGCCAGAGATCGCTGCATCAATCATGATGGACATATGCCCACGTCAAAGGCTATCTCAATATTTAAAGGAATGCCTCTAGACCATTGCATTAGAACAAAATAAACCCTAATAATTCATATAATTTGATAGGATGGTGTCTCAGCTCCTAGAGAAGTCATGTTCATTGGCCGGCAAAATTCTACAAATAGGTAACTCACCTCATAAGGTGTCACGATGGCCATCATCCCTCAAGATTTAACGAAAGTGAGGAACTTGAACCTCAAGAATTCAAAATGGTGAGCTCAAAAAAACACATCTAAGCCAACAAAAGGGGAAGTAACTCCACCAACTAGGCCACCTAAATTCCATTACTAGAATTAGGGTCATTGATGATATACTGAGCTGAAAAATAATTAACCTAAAAGAAAATAGGGACCCATCCTATGGGATGAATTACTAACTGAGGTGACTGAGCTATTGGCCTTGAGGCCGTTATCCAAGTTGATGTTGTGAAGGTCAAGTCACGTTAGCAGTATCACTATAGTCCATCTAGAAAACACACATCTCAAGGCTAATTGGAATACTTAACAAGCTCGACCCATATATAGATATGATTTGGTGTTCATGAAAATCAATGGGACAAGGATCCTCGGGAAACCATTAGCAAAAAGTCAAGGAATGAAGGCAATTATATAAAGAGAGTTTGGCTTAATTAGGACTATGATCACAAAATTCCAAGACTTATCAAAGACTCCCCCATCCTATAAAAAATGGAGTAGCCACAAAGATAGGGAGACTTACTCTCTTGAATTCTCTAGTTCTCTCTCTTTGTGAACATAACTTAATGAGAATGCTTCTAACTTGAGCGTCATAGTGGTCGTCATTGAAGAATCTCTCGATGGTCCTCCTTATGGTTCTTCTTCCTCTTACAGATTTGCAATAGGATGGCCAAGTAGATTTGATCTCAGGGAGCCTTTTGGATCGAAACTAATGTTGAACTGGGATTCATTAACAATACTATACTACTACATTACTACTATTATTACTATACTACTACTATAATTTAGCAATAGCAGTGGTTGTATAGTAGTGATACAGTAGTAGTAGAAGTAATAGAAGTGCTAGTAGTAGTATAGTAGTAGTATTAATTATAGTATAGTAGCACTAGTAGTAGTAGCATAGTAATCATATAGTGCTAGTAATACTAGTAGTATAAAGTTAGACTAGTATATAAGTAGTATAGTAGTAAAAGTAATTGTGGTAGTGTAGTAGTAGTATAGTAGTAGTACTAGTTTTGTAATATATTAATAGTAGTACTAGCAGTAGTATAATATTAGTAGTGTAATAACAGTATGGTAGTAGTATAAGAGTAATAGTATGGTACCATAGTAGTAGTAATCGTAATAGTAGAGTATAGTAGTAGTATATTATAATAATAGTATTGCTAGTAGTATTATAGCAATAGTATAGTTGTACTATAGTAACAATAGTAATCATAGTAGCAGTAATAGTATAGTGAAAATATTCCTCATAGTATAATGGTTATAGTTATCGTAATAGTAGTATAGTAGTAGTACAACTAATAATATAGGAGGAGTATATTTATAGTATAATAGTAGTACTAGTACTAATAGAAATTATGCAGCAGTAATAGAACATAATCGTAGTTCTATTAGAAATAGTAGTAATATAATAATAATAGTATTAGCATATAATAATAATGTAGTAGTAGCAATAGTATTAATACTACTATTATTGCTACTACTAATAATACTACTATTATTGCTATGGTAGTGCTACTTCGACTACTATTATTATACTACTATTGCTGCTGCTACTAGTACTAGCAACAACAGTAGCAGTACTATGTACTTCTACTACTACTGCTACTGTTGTTGCTAGTACTAGTACTATTTCTGTTATTACTATTACTACTACTACTACTACTACCACTACTATTATTACTACTACTATACTATAATACTATTACTATATTACTATTACTACTGTATTTTTACTATTACTATTGTTACTTCTATTACTGCATTGCTACAACTGCTATACTAATGCACTACTACTGCTGTACTATTATTGTTAATACTACTACTAGTATAGTATACAACTAGGAGTAGTACTACTATACTACTGTGGATTTGAATCGACCTCCTAAGGTAGCGAAGACCTCAATCACAATCTTAAAACAATAAATGAAAATATAAGGTAGATTGAGTGTCATTTGGTGTTGTAGAAATATGAATTTTAACAGGTGTAAGTTCCTTTTTTTAACTCCCTAACATAATTTGATTTATTTGAGGAATGAGATACATGGATAAAGAAAGGGTATATCCTCACTTTACATTTTAAAGAAAGTGGAATGGGAAAGGAAGTTAGAATAGGCTTGATGTGCATCGATACCCTACTCCCGTGCCCTTGGCTGAGTGGAACTTGACTCAGGAGGATGCTTGGTTGGATTCCTGGTAGATGCTAATAACTTGGTGTATGTCAGTTGACCATATTAAGATCTGAAGTTTTACTGATGGCTTTTTGTTTGTTGTCAATTGACTTCTTTTGATTCTTGACTTGAGAAAAAAATTAATTAGTGGTACTAACTTATGCTTATATTTTCTAATTTGATAATCGATGGCCTCTTGGAATGTTGTTGATTTAGTTTCAAGAATCACTAATGGCTTTTGGGGTTGCTTTAGGTAAGCACCACCAATAGCTTTTGAGTTGGTTTTGCTTTGAAATGTGCTTGACAGCTTTGAGCGTGACATCAGTTGACTTTGTTTGATTTTTAATTTGATAATGGATGGCTTTATTGGCATATTGTCGATTAAGATTGAAGTGTCACCAATGGCTTTTGGGGTTGGCTTAGCTAAGAGTCACCAATGGTTTTTGAGTTGGCATAGGTTTGAAGTATGGCTGATGGCTTTGAGAGTGCTATTGATTTTCTTTTAATTTTTTATTTGATAATTGACTGCCTCATTAGTGTGTTGTTGATTAAGTTTGAGGTGTCACCAATGGCTTTTGGGGTTGGCTTAGCCATGAATCACCAATAGCTTTTGAGTTGGCATAGGTTTGAAGTGTGGCCGATGGCTTTAACTATATTGTCTGTTGACCTCATTTGAACAAGGCATCTAGCTAACTAACTAAGAAAGTTCATGACTACCATAGTTAGATTTGAATTGAAAATTGATGGCCTCATTGGCGTGTTGTTGATTATGTTTGAGGCATCGTTAATGGCTTTTGGGGTTGGCTTAGTTAAGCATTACCAATAGCTTTTTACTTGGCTTAGCTTTGAAGTGTGGTCAACCACTTTCAGTGCATTGTCAGTTGACTTTATTTGACTTTTGATTTAATAATCAATGGCCTCATTAGCATTTTGTCGATTATGTTTGAAGTGTCACCAATGACTTGTAGGGTTGGCTTAGCTTTGAAGTGTGGTCAAAGGCTTTTTCTAGTTTCAAATTTTGTGAACCAGCTAAGGCTGGTGGGTCAATCCTCTCTAACTTCTTGACTTTTATAATAAGGTCTTGGAAAGTGTGAATAGAGGAAACACTCAAGTATGGTTCCATTGAGTTCTTCCTTGTGTTACTAAAAACTAGATTTACAAATTCATATTACCTTATGGATTGTTCGCACCTAATACTAAGGTTTCTCCACTGTGTGATGTAATCCAAGACAAATTTGTTGTCACACTTTAGTGGTGAAATGAGGTCCACAATGGCCACCTTCTTGTTGATTCAACCAAACCTGATTTGGAGAACTCCTTTCATTCATGGCCAAGTTTGTATGAACTCTAATTGTAACTAGCACACCACTTGAATGATACCCTAGTTAAACTTGTTGAAAATTGGATTAAAAAAATGATAAGCTATTACTTGAGTCCCCATATAGAGTTACCAAATAAGGTATGTGTTGTTTTGGATTACCAATGCTATTAAATTGTTTGAAATTAGGAACTATATAGCTTTTAGGATATGATACTTGGTTGTGATGATTAGGGTCTGGTTTATCTTTATTACTCATCATACCCATCTCACTTTCATGTCTTAGTTATGCAACCACCATTTGTTATACTTGCTATAAGATGTATGCTAGCAACTTCACATTGGTAGGAATTCATGAGATCAAGGATTGTGTATCCCTTATTGGTGGAGGAGATGCTCTGAAGGAACTACATTTTTAGGGATTTTTCACCTACAAGGGGTGTGTCTTCTACTGCCTCTATACCTTCTAGATATGACTGTGTGAGATTGCTTCAACTTGTTAAGTTTTTGTCTTATTTATGTCATTATCTCCATTAATTTCTAGTGATCTACTTTGTTGGCCTCACTTGGCCTCTTGGATTCTAGTAATTGAAAGACTAGCTTCAGTGCATCCTGGAAGATTTTACATACTCTATTTCTTTTGAAAGAGTATTTCTTTCTGAGCCTTTATTGAAGGCCATTGGACCATTCCACTTCTCCATCCCCTCGAAGTTCTAATGACTTTTGAGGATTACTCTTATTCATAATGGGATCTGGAGGTTTCTTTTGCTCAATTGATGTGAATATAGCCCTCATATTTTTGGAAGACACTCCATGCTTTAACTTATCCTTTTCTAGTATGAACCTTTGTGTACTAGATAAGATTGGTGGACCAATCCTTTCCAGCTTATTAACTTACATGATGAGGTCATGGAAGTTATGAATAGAAGAGGTGCTCAAATAGGGGGCCATCCATTCTCCCCTCATATTATGGAGGACTAGGTTCATTGCCTCCAATTGGCTTATGGGTTATTCAAACTTAATGCTAAGATTTCTCTACCGTGTGACATAATCTAGAATCAACTCATTATCACACTTTGGTGTTGAGGCAAGGTCTACAATGGTCACTTTATCGCTAACTCCTCTAAACTTGATCCAAAATGTGTCATTCATTTGTACCCTAGTTTGTACAAATTCTAGTTGTAGACTGGCATAGCAATCAAATGCTACTCCTATCAAACTTGCTAAAAATTGGTGCAGTAAAAATGAGGGATTATTACTTGAATCCTCGGACAGAGTCACAAAGTAAGCTATGTGCTGTTCAAGATTGCCCAAACCATTAAACCATAATGTCTTTAGTTTTCATAGCACACAAGTCTGCCACAAATTAAAGAATAGTTCCTAGATTGAGACTGAGTCAAACTCGGTCCCACTAGGCATGCCAAAATTTATGAAATTGAGGTTGACCACTTGGGATAGCGAAGACACCATTGCACAACCTTGAATCAGAAATCAAAATTTATTTTAATTTAAAGTGCACTATCAGGTATTGTGTGGACAGGGACTTCCAATAGGCACATGTCCCTATTCTTAATTATCTTGATGGTTGTTAGAAACTTCCTAAAGTGGCAAACCTAGTTAATAAAAATAGAGAGGCCAAAAAAGAAGAAAACATTTAATTACTTCTAAAAAATGATACATGGCGTAGGTAGGGGTATGTGCTCACTTTATAATAAATTTTAAGATGACACAACATGAAAGAATAAATAAAAGAGAAAAGAGAAAGAGTGAAGAAAATGTTTTGATGTATGCTACTGCCCTACACCCCCTACGCTAAACCACGTGTGGCATCCAACCCAAATGATGGAAGGAAATGGGAGAAGTTTGAAGTGCTTCCAATAGCTTTGAGCTTTGGCAGTAACTCTATGATTTGAAGTGTATCCATTAGCCAATAAGGCATTAATGATAACTTTACTTGGGTTGAGTGTTTCTATTAGCTAATAAGGCCTTGACAATAACTCCATTTGGGTTGGAGTATTTTTATTACCCAATAAGGTGCTGGTGATAACTTCTTTGGTTTTTGAAGTATTTTCATAGCAAATAAGGCATAGGTGATAAATTCTTTGATTTTTAAAGTATTTTCATAACCAATAAGATGTAGGCGATAACTTCATTGATTTTGTAGGATCTCCAATGGCTTACAAAGTTAGGTATAGCTTGAAGATGCATCATCAATGACTTTAGAGATTGACTAGCTTGAAGAGAGCATCACCAATTCTGGGGTTGGCTAGATTGAAAATACATGTCATCAACTACTTCTATAGTTGCTTAGCTTAAGGGACACATCATCAACTACATTTGGGGTTGACTAACTAAACGATCTCATCACCAAATACTTCTAGGGTTGACTAGCTTGAAGGGGTGTGTCATCAGCTGCTTCTAGGGTTGACTAGCTTGAAGTGTGGCAAACATCTTTGAGCATATTATTGGTTGACTTTATTGATTTGGTAGCATCACCAATGGCTTAGGGAGTTGGGTATAGCAGTGATCGACAACTTGGAGCATGTTGGCAATTAAGGTTGCTGATTTGCTAGTACCACCAATAGCTTATGGAGTTAGGTATAGCTTTGATGTGTGGTAGATAGCTTGGAGCATATTGGCAATTAACTTCTTTAATTTGATAGCATCACCAACTGCTTGGGGAGTTGTGTATAGCTCGACAGATGCATCACCAAGGGATTGACTAGCTTCAAAGTGTGGCCAACTACTTTGTACTTGTTGGCTAACTTCTTGAATCTAATAGCATCACCAACAACTTATGGAGTTGGGTATAGTTGTGAAGTATTGCTAAGGGCTTTTATAGAACACCTAGCGAGACCCATTTTGGCCTTAGTTCTATTGAAACTAATTTTAGTTCTGGTTAGAGTGGTAATATCACCCTATATTCATAGCCTTTCACTGTTGCCAAAAATTCAACACACCCAATGAGACTTGGTTTGACCCTATTTAGTTTGGGTCTAAGTATGATTTCATTTAGGTTGAGTCAAGTTTGACCTTGTGTTGGACCTTTATCGATTTCAAGTCTGCAACATGATGGACTTTGTTTCAAGTTCAAGTCAATTAAGTTTAACTTAGTTTCAATTTAGGCTTAGGCTCACTACATTCTGGTTTTACTTTGAGTCTCTCCTTTTAGTTTGGACTTGATCTAACCCAATTAGAGTTTGATTTGAACTTTATTCAATCCAGATTGGATTTGATTAGAATTGACCATGCTTTGAAATTAACCTTTCTCAATTCTAAATTTATTTGGTTTAGGCTAACTTAATTTGGATTTCCTAGAGGTTTGTTCAATTTGGGTTTTCCACTTGTTTGACCAATTTAGGTCCTTTTGAGCCAAGTTGGGTTTTATCCATTTGTTGTGACTAAGTTTGATTTCACATTAATCAATTTTATTTAAGGGTCCTTGACTATTTATGATGATTTTAGGCAGGCCATAGTCTAGCTTTGAATGTGTGAACTTGAAGGTTAGCTTAGTTCACAAGCATGAAAGCTTGCTTTGTGTGAGGTCAAAGGCAAATTAGTTGTGAGTTTGAAGATTGGCTTAAATGTGAGCTTGAATGTCGGCTTAGGTGTGAGCTCGAAGACTAGCCGAGTGTAAGCTTGAAGGCTAGTTGGGTGCCACCCCGACGACAGGTTGAGTGTGAGCCCAAGGGCTAGCTTGGTTACAAGCTTGAAAACTGGTTGAATGTCAGCCCAAAGGCTAGCTTGAATGTGAGCTTGACAGCTAGCTAAGTGCGAGCTTGAAGGCTGTCTTAGATGCTAGCCTGAAGACTGATCAAGTGTAAGCCTGAAGGCTAGCTAAGTGTGTGCCCAAGGTTGGCTGAGTATGAGCTCGAAGGCTAATATGGCTGAAAGTGTGAGCTAGAAAGCTAGGTAAGATGTGAGCCTGAAGGCTGGCCGAGTGTGAGCCCAAAGGTTAGCCAAGTGCATGCCTAAAGGCTGGCTAAGTGTGAGCTTGAAGGCTAGCTTGGATGTGAGCAAAAAGGATGGTTGAGTGCAAGCCCGATGGCTAGCTGAGATGTGAGCCGAATGGCTGGCTGACATGTGAGCCGAATGACTAGTTGAGTGTGAGCCCAAATATAGGCTGAGTGTGAGCTAGAAGGATAGCTTGGATGCAAGCTTGAAGGCTAGCTAAGTGAGTGCCTGAAGTTTGTCTTGAATGCGTGCTTGAAGGCTACCTTGGATGCGAGTCCAAAGGCTTGCTTGTGATGATGGGGATCCACCATCTTTGAGGGGCAGTTGGTGGCCATAGCAAGGCCATTGGTTTCCTATCTTTATCACCGTCTTCAAGGGGCTACGAGTGGCCACACGTAGTATTGAGAGTCTGCAATCTTTGAGAGTCCGCGGGTGGCCGCGATAGGGTCATTGGTTCATCATCCTCATCGTTGAGGAATGTAGGTAGCCACAATGTTGAAAACTATTTTTTTTTATTATTTTGCCAAAATTTCCTTTGTTTGTTTTTTTACACGACAAATTTTTATTTTATTTTTATTTTTTTTTCCTTCTTCTCCATCAAGCCCAAAACTCTTTATTCCTCTATTTTGGCTATTTTTTTGGAACAATATTTTTTTAATATTTTCCTTAATATCTTTTTGCTTCTTCCTCAAACTCATAAGACCCTTCTCTTATTTCTTCTTTCTTTCCTCCTGACCCTTGCGGCCAGGCCGTGGCGACTTGACCTTCCTTCCTAGCAGGATCCGACTATCTCCCAACTAGATCTCGCCATTCTTTTTCCAATGAGAAGGAGGGTGAGGCTAGGACAATGAGGAGCTCAAGGAGGCATCATCTGTGAATAGCCAATGGTGTGGGATCTGGCCATCTACTGGCGAAATCCAACATTATTTTGGTGACAAGATAGAGGGAGGGGTTGGGACAATGAGCAACTCGAGGAAGCTTCATCTATGAGTATCTGATGATGCATGGGGGAAAGTAGGTGGTGACGGTACATAAGGCAGAGCAAGTTATAGTGGCATGTGAGCCGCGGTGAAGAGGACTATTCAGCGTGGCCCACAGGCTGGGATGTGGCTCAAGCTAGGCCACAGGCCAATGGGCTGGGCATTGGTCAAGGTGACTGCTAGAGTTGGAGATGGGGGAGCTATGTTGCCAGCAAGGCTGGGGCAGTAGGGCAATGGCTACAAGGTGGTCCTATAAGAATAGGGGAAAATAGGTAGAGAAAAGAAAGAAAAGCAGAACAAAGCTAAGTTTGAAATTTCACCTCTTTAGTCTTTGATTCTTGTTTGATGATGGCCTTCCAATGCTCTCCCTTTCTATTCTGATCTCCCGATTCATCTTTCATCTCTTTTTGTTCCCTGATTTGCAAGTTCCGAGAGTTTTTATAGGATTGGAAGAGATAGAGTTTCGCTAGACATGAATATTTTTTTACTTGAATATTAAATGATGGATGTGGTGTAAATAGATATGGATAGGATTTATCCAAAGTTTTGATGAGCTTGTGGAGAGATATGTATGACTCTGTTTGTTATATATGTTGATATGTTGAAAATTATACTCATCAGGAACATTGAGGTTCTAGAGGGGGTATTTACAAATATTTTTTGAAAAAATGGACTAAGTTATAATTTTATAAATTTCAGGAAATTTTTATATAAAAAAAACTTTTGTATAAAATTTTGAAACTTCCAAGGTCCTTTTTGAATAAAATTTAGACTTATTCAAAAATGAAAATTCTTTAGGGATTTGTTTGTAGAAAGTCAAAAATCCAAAGGCTTATTTGTGAATAAAACATTTTGGAAGCTTTATTCACAAAGAAAGAAATTTGGAAGGATTGATTCGCAAATAAAAAATTTTGTCGGGGTTGATTCGCAACCCTAAATTTTGCAAAACTGATTTATAATTTTAGAATTTTATTAGACCTTTTTACAAAAATCTTATTCCAGGGACCTATTTGTAAGAAAAATTTGGCAATAGACCTATTTATGAGGATTTATTCAATCCAGCAGCCTATTTACAAAATTCTTGTATTTTGTCATTTCAGCCCAAGTTTTAGATGAATTTAATGCACAATTATGGTCCAAACATCGAGCCTAATTAGCGTATTTGGATTAGGCCTACTTTGAGCCTGAATTTTTCAATGATTTAGGTCCAAATTGAGCTCAATTTTTGGACAAAAATGAGCACGATTTAAGCCTGACCTATATTTGGGCCATAATTTAGTGGCATACAAGTCTCAATTTTAATCGCTTTTCAATAAAATTTGATTGTTGCAAAAGTCACATCAAACACGAATGTCCAAGATTGCTTTTAGTTGCCCGCTAGCAGAAGTTGGGTGAATGCAAATGAAGACTGCATTATGCTTAAAGCCAAGTCTCTTGAAGACTAATGCTCTTGTTGGTTCAGGCTCAACTTTTTACTCTTGATCAGATTGACCCTTTTCGTTTGGAGTGATGATATTAGACCTCTTTATCTTTTATGGAAGGCAAGAAGTGGGCTAGTCTTGTGTGGCAACAACTTTAATGGGCATGGTACCAAGTTCTCTCTTGAATTGAATGGTCTTAAAAATGGTTGTGAACTCGATTTGAACTTTGGTTTCTTCTATGATGACCATCTAATGTAGACACACAACCATTCTTACACCTAGGATAATGGCATATTTTGGGGTGGAGAAGTTTTTCGTTGATGCCATTGGAAGCTTTCTTCTACAATAAGGAATATAATTGGTTAGTTTTGAATTGTAATTCTATCTCATTAATGTCTCTATCGTATTTGCTAGGTTTCTGCACTTGGAGAAGAACTCATGTCTCACTGTATATGTCAGAATTTATGAGATCAAAATTGACTATCCGGGATAGTAAACACCTTGATAAGTAATCTCAAAATAATAAATAAAAAATGCGGTTATTTGAATGTGCAATCAGGTGTTGTGGGAACATGATTTCCAACAAGCATAAACCCCTATTGTTAATTACCCCAATAATTGTCAAGAACCTCCTAAAATATTAACTAATTAATTTAAAGAAAGGGATATATGGTTAAATAAGGGCATACCCTTACTTTTCAATTAAATAAATTTAAAATTATAATTATGAAAGAATATGAAATGAGATAAAGGAAATGAGTCTTGACTTGATCCTCGATGGGTATTGATAATTTGATTGATGACATCATCCAAGGAGGTAGAAAGGAGAATGAGGATGTTTGAAATGTTTTTGTTAGCTTTGGACGTTGGTGATAACTCCATCTTAGTTTGAATTATTTTTGTTAGCCTAGTGGTGTTGGCAATAACTCCCATGGGTTGAAGTATTTCTATTATCCAATGAGGTATTGGCAATAACTTCAGGATTTGAAGTGGTTCCATTAGTCAAAAAGGCATTGGAAATAACTTTATTTGAACAAGGTGCGTAGCTGACTGATTAAGTGAGTCCAAGACTGCCTTAAGTTCGATTTGTATGGTTTGAACTATTTTATTAGCCAAAAAGGCATTGGCAATAACTCCATGGTTTGAAGCGTTTCCATACCCATTGAGGCATAGGTCATAACTTTTTTGGTTTTAAAGTGTTTCTATAGCCAATAAGGTGTAGATGATAACTTCTTTGGTTTTGAAGTATTTCCATAGCCAATAAGGCATAGGCGATAACTTCTTTGGTTTCGAAGTATTTCCATAGCCAATAAGGCATAGACAATAACCTTCTTTGAATAAGGTGCCTGGTTGACTAACTATGCTAGTTCAAGCCTACCTTTAGTTTGACTTGAGCTAGGGGAATAAATAGCAGTCTTGGTTTTTGCTAACCATCTTCGACTTGATAATCAACTACATTTCTTAGCTTGTCATGGATAGCTTTGGGCATGTGGTTGATTAACATTGACTTGATTATGATTAAGTTAAATTCAGTTTAGTTTTGATATTTAGGCTTGAATTTTGTTTAAGTTTGATTTGATTTAGTTTAATATTCAGAACTTGATTTAGACTCAAGTCTGATTTGATTCAATTCAATATTCAGAACTTGATCTTGATTTGAATCTGATTTGATTTAGTTTAATGTTCAAAACTTAATTTTAGTTGAAGTTTGATTGAATTCAATTTGATGCTCAAAACTTGGTTTAGACTCAAGTTTGATTTAATTCAATTCATGTTGGGTTTGACCTTTTGTTGGTCCCTTATTTGGTTCCTAATCAATGTTGGATCTAACCCTTGATGGGGCTCTCATTGGATCTTTTATGAATATTGGATCCAAGACTTAATGGGTTCTTATTTGATCCGTTAATGCTTTCTTGATGGATCCTTAGCACATATTGGACTGAACCCTTAATGGGTTATTGATGGATCCTTAATGGATCTTAGATCCAACCTTAATTTGGTCTTATTGGATCCTTAATCAATCTTGGGTCCAACCCTGATTGGGTCTTATTAGATTTCTAATGTATCCAAAATCCAATCCTTGATGGGTCCCTGATGGATCTAGGCTTAACTTATTAATGGGTTTAGATTCAACCAATGTCAAATCCTCATTGGGTTTGGTTCTAAACCGTAATTGGTTTTGGCTTAGGCTTGACCTGGTTCTAATTTGAATTGGAATTTGATTTAACCCGATCAGGGTTCAGTTTGAACTTGATTTAACCCAACTATGGTCTAGTTTAAACTAAATTTAACTTGATTAGAGTTTGGTTTGAACCTGATTTAGCCCACTAGAGAATTGATTCCAACTGGTTTAACCTAACAAGAGTTTGATTCAAATTTGGTTCAACCTAATTAGGGTTTAATTTGAATTTGATTCGAAAATTAGGGTTTAGTTAAAATTTAATTTAATTTTGGATTGACCTAATTTGAACCTAAGTGTGGTTGGGTCTGAACTGATTTGGTTTGAATTAACTTAATTTGGACATGGGTCCAATATGATTTGAGTTTTTGTTTATTAGCTTATTTGACTTAGGCACATTTAGTGATTCATTTGAGTTAACATAATTTTATTTATTCAATGTGATTGAATCACTTTAATTTAATCAATTTAGCTCAAGAGCTGTTGGGTTGTCATAATGAATTTCAGTAAGTTCGTGAGTTGAGCTTGAGTCAATTTAAATTTTTGGCATGCTCATAAACTGGCCTTGATTTAAATGTACAATGAACATGCAAGTTGGCCTTAGTCCAATAGATATTTGGCAAGCTCATGGGCTAGCCTTAATCTAAATAGACATTTGGTAAGCTCGCAAGCTAACCTAAGTTCGAATAGATAATCGACGAGCTTGCAAGCTGATCCTAGACTGGTAGACATTTGGTGAGCTTGCATGCTACTCATAGTCCATGTAGATGTTCAGTGAGCTTCCAAGCTAGTCTTAGTCTGATAGATGTTCGACAAACCTGAGGACTAGTCTTAGTCCAAATGAACGTTCGGTGAGCTCACAAGCTTGCCTTAGTATGAGTAGATATTTGATGAACTCACAAATTGGACTTAGTCCGAATAGACGTTTGGCAAGCTCACAAGCTAGTATTAGTCCAGAAAGTTATTCAATGAGTTCACAAGCTCGTTTTAGTCCAAAAATAATTTTCGAACGAACCAGCAGGCTTGTCCAAAATTTATTTTTGGACTAAAACCAGCTTGCGAGCTTGTTGAATAAGTCAGACTGTTTGTGTGGGCACACAAATCGAGGGCAAAAATATGTCCAGTTTTTTGCAGCAATTTTTTCCTCACTTTTTTCTTTCATGTTGAAATTTTTCTTTTTCTTTCCAACAGCCCTTTCTTTTTAAAATTTTTTTTTTACCTTTATTTCTCTTTTTCTTCTTTCCCATCCTATGTGGGCAATATTTTGTTTTTTTGTTTATTTTTTACACTTCTCCCTTCTCCTCCTTTATGGCTAGAAATAACCATTTTTTTTTTCACTTTCCTTCCCTCCCTGATGTGGCATCTTTCTTTATTTCACTTCTTTTAATTTGCCACCTCCGATAGTTGAGGCAATAATTATATTCTTTTAATAATTTTTTTACATTTTTCTCTTTCCTCCTTTTCTCTTCCTTCTTCATCATCTTATGCCTAATAGTAATGTAGTAGTAGTAGTATAGTTTTACTATAATAATATTATAGTAGTAACGTATTTATTATTGTAGTAGTAGGAAATAGAAATAGCAGAAATACAAAAGTAGTAGCTGTAGTAGTATACTAATATCATGCTAGTAGTATCATAAAAGTGAAATATTATTATAGTAGTAGTAATAATGTAATAGTAGTGGTATAGTAGTAGTATAGCAATAATATAACAGTGACAGTATAACAGTTGTAGTATAATAGTTGTGATATAGTCTTAACATGGTAGTATAGTAGTAATATAGTATTAGCAGTAATAGTGATAGTATAGTTATAGCATTTGTAATATGGTAGTAAAATACTATATTATTAAAATTATTATAGTAATACTAATAGTAGTAGTATAGTATAGTAATAATAGCTTTGTTGTAATAAAATAGTGATAGAATGTAGCAGTAGTAGTATCATTGTGGTAGTAAAGTAGTAGTATAGTAATATTATATCAATAATAAAGTATAGTATAATGAAAGTACAGCAGTAGAATATTCATAGTAGTAGCATAGTAATGGTAGTAAATGAAGTACAGTAATATTGCAGTAGTAGCAGTATTATATAGTAGTCACAATAATATAATAATATAATAGTTGTTGTTGTACTATATTAGTAGCTAGCACTACTGTTGTACTATTATAATATTACTATTATACTATAATACTACTTGTATTATGTTATTACTACCAGTACTACTAGAACTATACGGCATCGTTTGTTTCGGAATCAGAATTAGGATCAAAGTCAAGACTAGTGAACTACTTTTGTAAACTAATATCTTTTTATCAAAATTAATTGCAGAATAATTTAAAGTTTGAAAAACTATTTAATTTTTTATAATAATTTAGTTTAGTAATAGTGTAAAATAAGTAATATTAATTTTGTGAGAAAAAAATAATTCTGGAAAATGTTGATCATAATCCTGACCCCAAACCAAATGATGTGTACTAGTATTATACTACTAATACCACTACTTCTAGTATACTACTTCCACAATACTACTGTTGTTGCTAATATATTATATTATTTTTATTGATAGTAATATAGTATTAGTATAATAGTACTAATAGTAATATAGTAATAGTATAATAATAGTATAGTAGTAGTATAGACTAAATATAGTAGTATGATAGTATAGTAATAGTATATCAATATAATAATAATATAATAGTACAAATATGTAGTAGTATACTAGTAGTATAGTACTGATTATAGAAGAAATTGTAATAATAGTATAATAGTAATACTATAGTCATTGTAGTAATAATAGTAGTATGTAACAGTAAAAGTAACAGTACCAGTAGTAGCATAGTAATAATCTAATAGTAATATAATACTAGTATAGTAGTTAGGTAGTATGCTACTGCAGCTACCACTATTATTATACTACTAATAATATTATAAGTATTATGGCCCTATAATGCTACAATAATAACCACCACCACTATAACTATCCTATTACTATGCCACTTTTATTTTTTTACTGTTATTACACAACTACTACTATACTTGTACTACTACTTCTTTACTATTATAATAATATTACTATTACTATTGTTGCTATTATAATACTAGTGTATTACTATTATAGTACTCTTGTACTATTATAGTACAATACTACAACTATACCATTATACAATTTATGTAGTAGTGGAACTACTATATTAATATACTACTACTATATTACTACTACTACTATAATATTGTATTATAAGAACTACTATGGCTATTAGTGCTATTAGTACTATACTACTTTTAATGCTACTATATTATGCTAATACTAATAGTTCTTCTATCGTTATACTATTAATATACTACTATTATATTACAACTGTATTACTACTACTATATTACTATTTTTACTGTTACACTATAACTACTATACTATATTACTATTTTCATTACATCTACTACTAGCAGTACTACACTACTGTAATTCTACTATTACTAGTTCTACTACGACTATACTACTGTCATTATAACTACTACAACAACAATAATTATACTACTAATATAGTACTACTATTATAACTACTACTATTACTATACTAATACCATATTACTACTACTACTATAAAACAACAACTACTAATACTATCCAACTACAACAATTATACTACTACTAGTACTACAATATTTTTACCACTACTACTATACTAATTCTACTATATTATGAATATACTACAACTACACTGCTAGACTATTACAACTACTACTATCATATTAATAATGGTACTGATACTATACCACTATTATACTACAACAACTATACTACTACTATATTAGTAAAGCACTATACTACTATTATATTATTATAGTGCTATCATTGGTAGTTCTATTACTACTATATTGTTAATACTACTCCCATAAATTTATTAATATAAAACTGCTACTACTACAACTATTACTACTATTACTAATATGCAATATTACTATTAAAGGAATGACTACTTCTACTATACTAGTACTACTAGTACTACTAATATTCTAATATTATTACTGTACTACAACTATACTCTACTTTTTCTACTGCCAGTACTATAATACTAGTATAATAATGCTCTAATAATACTATTACTTATACTATTACTACTACACTACTATATTACCACTACACTATTATATTACTGCTACAGCTATTGTTATATTATACTATTAGTAATAATTCTACTAATAGTATATAACTACAATACTACTATTATACTATGATAATATTACTATTTTCCCAACAATACCATAACTGCTATACAACACCATAATTTTTGCTACTATTTTACTACTACTAGTACTATTATTACTATACTAAAATTATATTACAGTTATACTACTGCTACAATTACTATAACATTATACTATAGTACTATTATTGCGATACTTCTGCTACTATTATTACAATTGCTATTTTTACTATATTATTACCATTACTACTACATAATACTACTACTATACAACAACTGCTATATATGTTAGTACTATTACAATTACGACTACTATAACTAGTATATAGTTACTATCAGAGGGCTATTATAACAACAACTACTACTATAATACTTTTGTTATTCTACTCTACTACTACTGTTGCTATTGCTACAACTAATATTCTACCACAATACTAATACTATACTACTATTACTTTCATTGTGACTACTACTACTATTGCATTACTACTATAATATTGCTGCTGTAACTATACTAAGTAACTTTCATACTACTATTATAACTATACTGCTACTACTATTATATTACTACTACTAATATGCTATTAACATACTATAACTATAATTGCTGTTACTGTACTACTATTACAACTATACTATTATTGCTTCTATATTACTAAACTAATATATTACTATTATAATAGCACTATACCACTAGTATCATACTACTACCTCTATACTACTGTTATATTATAATACTACTATAACTACTTCTGCTACTATTACTACTATACAACTATACTAATGCAGTTGTTACTATCACTTCTATTATTATACTAGCAGTAATAATAGTAGTAGAATAATACTACTGATAGCATTATAGTAGTAGCAATATAGTTGAAGCAATAGTAGTAATAGTATTATAATAGTAATAGTATATTAGGAGTATAATTATGATAGTAGTAGTATAATCATAGTAGTAATATTAGCAATAGAAGTATAGTCATACTAGTCATAGTATGGTAATAATAATATTACTACTAGTAGTAATATAATAATAATAGTATAGGAGCAGAAAAAGTATTTTAATATCATAATAGTAGTAAAAATAGTAGTAGTATAGTAGTACAATAGTGTAGTAGTATAGTGATATGGTAGTAGTATTAGTATAGTAGTATACTAGTATAACAATATAATAGCATAATTGTATTAGTATAGTAGTATAATATAGTAATATAGAAATACAATAGTATAGCAGTACTAGTAGTATAATAGTAGTAGTATAGTAGAACTAATATAGCAGTATTTGGACAATAGTAGCATAGTAACGTCACTATAGTAGTAATATAGTAGTGTTAGTATAATTATAATAGTAGAAATAGTATATTAGTATTAGTAAGGTAATAGTAGCAATCTAGTAGTATAACAGTGTCAGTACAGTAGTAGTGGTATGCTAGTGTTAGTATAGTAATAGTATAACAATAATAATATAGTGTCAGTATAAAAGTATCGATATAGTAGTAGCAATTATTATAATATTAGTAATTGTAATAGTAGTGGTAGTATAGTAGCAGTAGTATAATGGTATACTATTACTAGTATAGACATATAAAAATATAGTAGTATAGTAGAAGTATTTCATTATAGTGGTATAGTAGTAACAGTATTATTGGAGTATTCGTAGTAATATAGCAGTATTTGTGGAAGTAGTAGTAATATAGTGGTATGCCATTAATAGTTTAAGAATATAGAAGTATGGTAGTATACGAGTAGTAGAAGTAAAGTAGTATAATAGAAGTATAGTAATAGTAATAATAGTATAATAATGATAATAGTATAGTAGTGGTAGTAGTATAATAGTACAGTAATTATAATATAGCAGTAGTAGCAGTATAACATTGCAGTAATAATATAGTAGTAGTAGTATAATGGTATACTAATAGTAGTTTGGTAGTAGTATTATTATAGTTGTGTAGTTGCAGTATACTATAGGAATATAATTGTATAATAGCAATAGTAGTATAGTAGTATAGTAATATAGTAATATTAGTAGTATGTTCTGTTAAAAGTATAGTAGTTGTAGTACTCTAGTTATATAATTATGTTGCAATAGTAGTATAATAACAACAAAAGTATTTTACCATCATAGTAGTAGAACGAGTAGCAATAGTATAACAGTATAGTAGTATTATAATAATAACATACTAATATAGTAGTATAGTAGTTGTAGTATAGTAGCACAATTGTGTTACTATAGTAATATAATTGTATAATAGTAGTACTATAGTAATATAGTAGTATAGTAGTACTAATAGTACAGTAATAGTATAGTAGTGTTATTATAGTAGTTTTTGTACAATAGTATTATAGTAGTGTCACTATAGTAGTAATATAACAGTGTTAGCATAATTGTACTAGCATAATGGTGTTAGTACAATAATAGCACTATAGTAGTACTAATATAATAGTGTTAGTATTATAGTAGTAGTAATATAATAATATACCAGTGTCAATATAGTAGTAGTAGTATAATAATGTTAATTAGTAGTAGTATGGTAATAGTAGTACAGTTTTAATATAGAGGTAGCAATATAGTAGTAGTAGTTGCAGTAGTAGCAATAGTATAACAATATACTATCAGTAGTATGGACGTATAAAAGCATAATAGTATAGGAGTAGTTGCAGTATAATAATAGTGTAGTAGTAGTATTTTGGTATTGTGTTATAGTCTGATAGTAATATAGGTGTACTAGTAGTAATATAGCTGTATTAGTAGTGGTAATAGTAATATAGTGGTATACTCTTAGTAGTTTAATAGCATACAAGCATGGTAGTATAGTAGCAGTAGAAGTAAAATAGTATAATAGTAGAAACATAACAATAGTAATAATATAGCAGTCGTAGTAGTATAGCAGTAGTAGTAATATAATAGTACAGTAGTTATAGTATACCAGTAGTAGTATAGTGGTATACTGCTAGTAGTTTAGTAGTATTATGATAGATGCGTAGTGGTAACAGTATAGTATATTAATATAGTTATATAATAGTAATAGCAGTATAGTAGTATTAACAGTATGTACTATTAATAATATAGCAGTTTTAGTTGTCTAGTAATATAGCTGTATTGTAATAGTAGTAGTATTATCTTATTACTATCAGTACTACTATTACTATGCTAGTTCTATACTACTAATATTACTACTTCAACTGCTACACTACTTCTACAAGACTACTATTACAGGTATTATATTACTATTATTTCTACTAGTAGTAATATAATACTAGTATAGTAGTATTAGTAGTAACATAGTATTAGTACAATAACAATATAGTACTAGTATATCAGTATAATAGTAGTACATAATAGTACATTAATAGTACATTATTGGTAGTATTATAGAAGTAATTATAATAGTAGTATAGTAGTATTATAATAGTAGTAATAGTATTAGTGGTCGTAGTAATAGTATAATAATCATATAGTAGTAATATAATACTATTATAGTGGTTTGATACTATAGTAGTGCAGCTACTACTACCATTATATTATCAATAATACTACAAACGCTATGCCACTATTATGTTACAATAATAACTACTACTACTACAACTATCATACTACTATATTACTATATTTTTTTACTACTGTTATACTACAATAACTATATTAGTACTACTATTTCTTTACTAGTATAATAATACTACTATTCTATGATAATTATATTATTACTATAGTACTCTTGTATAATTATAATACAGTAATATGACTATACTATTATACAACTTATTTAATACTAGAAGTAATATACTATATCATTTTACTAATACAGCTATATTACTATTAGTATAGAAATATTATATCACTACCACTATAATAATATTGTATTATAAGAACTACTATTGCTATTACTATTATTGCTACGATATTACTTTTATTGTTAGTATATTACACAAATACTAATAATTCTACTTCTGCTATATTACTAATATACTACTATTATATTATAATTTTGCAGCAACTACTATATTACTATAATTCCAGTACAACTACTACTATAATTTTATTACTACCAATTCTATTATTAGTATTATAACTATTATGACTATACTACTATTATTATAATTGTTACTACAACAAATATACTGCTAATATATTACTACTACTGTAAGTACTGTTATTACTATACAACTACTATATTTGTACTACTATAAAATAACTATTATTAGTATAAAATAACTATTACTAATACTATTCTACTACAATAATTATACTACTACTCTTACTACTACTGTTAGTTATACAATACTTCCACCACTACTGCTATACTAATGCTAGTAGACTACGAATGTATTTCAAATATACTACATACTATTACAAGTACTACTAGCATACTACTAATAATAATACTGATATTATACCATTATTATACTAAATAATAACTACTACTATAATAACTATACTACTATTATACTAGTGAACTATTATACTACTATTATACTAATACTATATTATCATTCCTGGTTCTATTGCTACTATATTATTAACATTACTAAAAATTTACTAATATGAAATAACTACTACTGCAATAACTACTATTATTACAAATATACAATATTACTATTAAAATAATGACTGCTGCTAGTATACTACCACTATTAGTATTACTAATCTTATAGTACTACTACTATAGTACAATTGTACTACTCCTTATACTACATATACAACCATAATACAAATATAATAATGTTCTATTAGTATTACTTATTCTACTATTACTACTATACTAATATACTACTACTAGTACTAATATTATAGTACTATTATTTTCGCTACGAATATTGCTACTACTAATGTACTAGTACTATAATACTGCTATTATAACTATTATTAAATAACTTCTATAATACAATTATAGTTATACAGCTACTACTGCTACTACGACTATATCACTACTACTAACATACTACGACTATATTACAACCATAACTGCTACTATTGTACTATTACAACTATACTACTACTAATATATTACTAAAACTGATATACTTTTAGTATAATACTACTATACTATTAATATCATACTACTATTTTCATGCTACAAATATATTATAACACTACTATAACTACTTCTACAACAACTACTACTATATAACTATACTAATGCTGCTATTATTATTCCTATTATTCCTACTACTTTATTACTCTCATACTACAACTACAACTACTATTGTTGTACTACTATCTAGTAGACTACTATTACAACTATACTACTAATACTTCTATATTAGTAAAATTGATATATAATTTATATAATACTGCTATACTAGTAATACATTACTACTACTTCCATGCTACTATTATATTATAACACTATTATAATTACCTTCACTACAACTACTACTATTACTACTATTACTGTTACTATACTAGTAGTAGTAATGAAATAGTAGTACAAATAACATTATAGTAGTAGGAATGTAGTTGTAGTAGCAATAATAATAGTAGTATAATTGTAATAATATAGTAGTAGTAAAAATAGTAATAGTAATACTTTAATCATACTAGTAGTAGCACAAGCATAGCATTAGTACTGTTAATAGGAGTATAGTCGTACTAGTGGTAGTATAATAATAGTAATATTACTAGTAATCATATAAGAGTAGTAATTATATAATAGTAGTAGAAGTGTTATAGCACTTAGTAGTAGTAAAAGTAGTAATAATATAGTACTATAGTAGTATGATAGTAGTATAGTAGCATTGTTTTATTACTGTAGTAGTATAGTAATATAGTAGTAATATTATAATACAATAATATAGTATATTATACTAGTATTAGTATAGTTGTAGTATCATAGTGGCATTAGTATAGTACTAGTAGTATAGTAGCGGTAGTATACTTGTGGTAATATTGTAGTAGCAGTAGTATAGTAGAATAGTAGTATTAGTATAGTAATAGTAGTATACTAGTATTTGCATAATAATAGTATAGTGTTAGTATTGAAATAGTAGTATAGTAGTGCTAATTGTTGTAATAGTTGTACCACATTAATAGTAGCAATCATAATAGTAGTAATAATATAGTAGCAATAGTATAGATATATAGAAATATAGTAGTACAGTAGTGGTAGTATATTAATAATATAGTAGTAGTATTTTGGTAGTTGTATAGTAATAACAATAATATAAGAGTACAAGTAGTAGTATAATCATATTAGTAGTGATAGTATTAGTATAATAGTATAGTATTAATAGTTTAATACTATAGATGTAGAATAATATAACAGTAGTAGAAGTAAAGAAGTATAGTAAAAGTAGAAGTATAGCAACAGTAATAATAGTATAATAGTTGTAGTAATATAACAATAATAGTATAGTAGTAAAATAGTACAATAGCAGCAATAGTATTGTACTAGTATCAGTATGGTAGTAGCAGTTAATGTTGTTATTGTTGAAGTATAGTAGTAGCAGTAGAGTACCAATAGTAGCATAATAGTATAATAGTATACCATAGTAGTATAATAATATAGTTGTATACTATTATTGCAGTCGTCGTAATAGTAATGTTTGTATAATAGTTGTAGCATGGTAATAGTTATAGTAGTATAATATAAGTAGTATAATACAAATAATGAAATTGTTGTAGTCATATATTAGTATAGTGGCTTAATAGTAGTATATTTGAAGGATTAATATAATAGTAATGGTATTAGTAGTAGTACAGTAGTACTAGTATAATAGTAGTATAATAGTAGTAATATACTAGTAGTATATCAATAGTGGTAATATAGTAGTATAATAGTATTATAATAGCCATATAGTAGTAATATACGAGTATAGTAACATAGTAGTATTAGTATAGTAGTATAATAGTGTAACAGTACTTGTTGTAATACTATAGTAGTGCAATAGTATGATCGTAGTAGTAGTATAATAATAGTAACATAATAGTATTAGTACAGTAGTATTTGTATAATTGTAACATAGTAGTGTTAGTATAGTAGTAGTAGCATTATAGTTGTATAACAGTGTTAGCGTAGTATTAATGGGTGTATAATAACAGTAGTATATTACTATTACTATAGTATTAATAGTAGTATATTAATGTCAGTATAATAGTAGTACTATAGTAGTAGTATAATAATGTTCACATAGAAGTATTTCTAGTATAATAGTAGTAGTAATAGTAGTGGAGTAGTATACTAATATTAGTATATTAGTAGTTGCAGTATAGTAATGGTAATATTAATGACAGTATAGTTGTAGTAGAAGTATAATAATAGTAGCTGTAGTAATATTGTAGTATATTAGTACTTGTAATATTATAGAGGGAGTAGTCGCAAAAATAATAGTAGTATATTAGAAGTAGTAACAGTAATAGTGGTTGTATAATAGTTGTAGTAGTAATAATAATATAACAGTAATAAAAATAGTAATGTAATAATAGTACTATAAAAGTGTTAGTAATAGTATTAGTAGTATTATAAGAGTAATAGTAATATTATAGTAAATATGATATAGCAATAATAATAGTAGTAATAGAAGAGCAATTGTAGAAATATGACAGTATATTAATGATAGTACTTATTGTAGTAGTAGTAGTTATTATTGTTGTAGTAATAGCAGTAATATTAATAGTATAGTACTATAGTAATAGTAGTAGTAGAAATAATATTATAATAGTATAGTAGAAGTTATATAGTATCAGTATTATAGTGGTATAATAATAGTAATTTAATATTATAGTAGTATAGTAATATATTAATATATTAGTAGTTATTGTATATTAGTAGTAGTCTAGTAAAAGTAGTAGTATAGTAATTGTATAGTACTAGTAATATAATATTATTAGTAGTCTCGTAGTACTAATTGTATTTTGATATACTAAAATAATAATATTAATAATAGTAACAGTAGTAGTCTATTAGTAGTAAGTATTTGTGATAGTATTTTTATAGCAGTATAATAGTGTAATAATAGTTATATAATAGTAGTAATATAGTAGTATACTATATTATTTGTGATAGCATAATAATTGTAATTGTATAGTAATAGTATATTAATAATATTAGTAGAATAATAATAGTATGAGTAATAGTATCATAGTATAGTAGTAGTATAATAGCTGTAGTAGTAGTAGTAGTAGTATAGTAACATTAGTAGTAGTAAACTATTATTATTATAGTAGTATTAGTATAGTTGTGGTATTAGTATAGTAGGATAGTAGTATAATAATATAGGAATAGTAGTATGATAATATAGTAGGAGTAGTATAGTATAATAGTAGTACTTGTTGTTACAATATAATAGTAGTAGTAATCTTTGTATAGTAGTAGTAATCCTTGTATAATAGCAATAGAATAGAAGTAGTAGAAGTGGTAGTATTAATAATATAATAATAGTGGTATAGTAGTAATATTCTATCACTAGTATATAGTTGTAATAATAGAAATAATAGTATAATAGTAATATAGTAATAGTATTAGAATAGTAGATGTAGTATAATAGCACTAATAGTAGTAGTAATATAATAATAGTAATAATAATAGTAGTATAATAATAATAAAATATTAGTAGTTGTAATATAATAGTAATATAGTTATATAGTAATAGTATAGTACTAATAGAAGTAGCCATAGTTAAATTATAGTAACAATAGTATTTTTGTAGTAATATAAATTAATAGTATACTAGTAGACTAGCATAGTAGTACAATTGTAGTAGTAAAAGCAGTAGTATAGTATTAATATAGTAGTAGTAGTATAATAGTAATACCATTATAGTAGCAATAGAAGAAGTTGTACAATAGTACTAATAGTAATAGTATAATAGTGATAACAACATTATTGTATAATAGTGAAAATCTTAGTATAGTGGTAGTAGTGATACTATTATAACTATGATAGAGTAGCACTCTGTTGTTAGTAGTAATATAAATCTAGTAGTATATTAATAATAGTAGTAATATAGTGGTATAATAATAATAGTGGTATCATAGTAATAGTAGTAAGTATTATTACAATAGAAATTAGATAATAGTAAAAGTAGTAATATATTACTGTTAGTAGTAGCACCATAGTGATAATAGCAGTAGGAGTACTAGTTTATAGTGGTAGACCTAATAATAGTATTGTAGTAATTTTATTATACTAGTAAAAATTATTATAGTAGTAGAATAATAATAGTAATAATATAATTATAACATTATATTACTAGCAGTAATATAATTATGTAACAATATATTAGTAGAAGTAGTAATATTTTTGTAGTGTTATAGCATAATAGTAATTATTGTATAATAGCAATATAGTACTACTATTATAGTAGAAGTATTATTATACTATTAATATTATTACTATAACTATACCACCACTGTTAAACTATTATTATTATACTTGTACAACAACAATAACAATAGCAGTACTACTAATACTATACTAACATAATTAATACTAAACTACTATTAATACTGTTATTACTATTAATATATTATTATTATTACTATACAATTATTACTATTACTACTATGATTCTATACTACTAATATACTATTATACTATTTCTATTATTACTACTATTATTATATTACAATCACTACTAAAAATATACTACAACTTCTATTGTTCTACTATCAATACTATATTTTTTCTATTACTCCTAATACTACTACTACACTATTACTGCTATAATAGTTGAATTGCTACCAACACTATTACTATACCATTACTATTATTATTATACTATTACTATGACTACTATGCTAGTACTATTGGTATTATTATACAAATACTACTGCTATTATATTATTATTATTACTATACTAATACTATAGATATATAACTACTACTTCTATATTGCAATGTTACTACTTCTTTGATAACTTCTATACTACTACTCTATTACTACCGCTATTATTATACTACAAGTGCTACTACTATTATAATACTACTGCTATACTATTATTATTATTATACTACTATTATATTACTACCATAGCTATATAACTAAAATACTAGTAGTATTAATATATTAATATTATTACTAGTATAACTACTAATATACTGATATTACTATTACAACAATATTTCTACTATTATCATACATGACAACTATTATATTATTGTTATTACTATAATACTATCAATATTTTTATACAACTAATACTACTATAGTACAATATTTTTACGATTGCAGCTACTATCACTATATTATTACAACAACTACTATCCTAGTACTATTATATCATACTACTACGACTACTATACTACTATTACTATTATTATATTACTATAACTACTACTAATAATATATTATTACTACTAATATACTACGATTAATATACTACAATACTACCGCTGCTACTACTTCTAGTACAATACTACTACTAGTAATATAGTACTACTATTACCACTAATATAGTACTACTACTACCACTATAGAGTATACTACAACCACTACTATGCTATACTACTACTACTATACTACTATAACTATTACTAATAGTATAATACTACTACTCCTACTAGTTCTACTATGATGCTATGGCTAGACCTATCATAATACTACTGTTACTATACTATACTACTACCACTAGTATATTATACAACAACTACTACTATTATAGTAATACTACTAATACTATACTACTGTTATTACCATACTTTATATATTATACTACTATTAATCCTACTATACTACTAATATTATACTAATATAATACTCCTATTATACTTTTACTGCTATTAGACTATACTATTATTGTACTACTATAACTACCACTATAGTACCAGTAGTAGATACTATTACTACCATACTATAACTATATGACTCTAACTATATTACTATTACTATTATACTTATATTATTATAGTACAAATATTATATTACCACTACTACTATAATTAATTCTATACAACTGCACCTACAAATGTGCTTTTATGATTATAACTAATATTATACTACCGCTATTATTATAGTACAAAACTACCACTATAATGTTACAGTTACTTGTACCACTATATTACTACTATTATACTACTATATTACTATACTACAATACCACTACTACTATTATATTATTATACTAATATATTACTGTTAATACCACTCCAACTATATCTATAACTGTTATACCGCATTACTCTTACTGTTACAATTATACTATTACTACTATTATACTACTACTACCACCACTATAATACTATTATGATTAGATACTATTACTACTATACTATTACTATTACTATACCGCTACTACTACTATACTACTATCATAGCCATTATACAATTGTCACTTCTAATATTATATCATTTATTACTACTATGCAACTATAATTACTGCTATGACACTACTACTAAACTACCATAGTATAGTACTATCAAAAAATAACTACTTGTACAATTACTACTATAATACTACTACTATACAATAACAACTACTACTATTGCTAGTAGTACCACTACTACTATACTAATATACTAGTACTACTATTATTATTGTATCACTACTTTCATTATATTTTTATTACTACTATACTACTAATTCTACTACTTCTAGTATACTACTAATACTATAACAATTACTACTACTATTACTATACTACTAATTCTACTACTTCTACTATTACTACTATACCCATACTAATATTATACTATTACACAACTACTGTACTACAACTATAATATTACTACTAGTTCAACTACCAATATACTACTAATATTATTGGTATATTACTACTACTATTATATTATGACTATTGTTACTATTGTATTACTGTAGCTATACTATCATTAAAAATACTATTATACTATTACTACACTGCTATTATTCTACTACTAATACTACAAATATTATACTACCATAAATACTACTATTATACTTCTACTACTATTGTATTGCAATACTGCTAATATACTACTTTTTTTTACTGTCACTAGTCCTATACTATTACTACTTGTATTATAATACAACTATACTATCATTACTATCATACTACTTCTACTATTTTTTCTATACATTCAAATATAGCATAAGACTGACTGACTAAGAGAGTTCAAGCATACCGTAGGTTTGATTTGATTTGAAAAATAATTGGCAGCCTTGTCTTATGCTAATCATCTTCAATTAAAGAATAGATAGTCTCATTAGTGTGTTGTCAATTAAGTTTGATATGTTACAGATGACTTTGAGCATATTATAGACTAACCCTAATTGTAGAGACACGAAAGAAGATAACATAATTTATTTATTTCAAGAAAGGGGTACATGGTTTAAGAAAAGGCATACGCTCACATTACAATTCAAGAAATTTAAGTTTACAATCATGAATGGGATGAAATTTAGGTTTATCTTCAGGAAATGGGAAAAGCATGATGCTCAGCGCTACCACGCTCCAGTGTTCTTGGCCGGGTTGAACTTGTCATAGATGCATGCTTGATTTGATATTTGGTGGATGGTAATGACTTCGCTTGATTTCAATGTGTGGTTGATTGTCTTGGCTTGTGTTAGTTAACCCTATTAAGATTTGGAGTTTTATTGATAACTTTCTATTTGTTGTTAGTTAACTTCTATCAATTCTTGACTTGAGAAAATGATTAATAGCAATATCTTATGCTAATTATTTTTAATTTGATAATCAACAGCCTCTTCATGTGTCGTTGATTAGGTTTGCAGCATTATTAATGGATTTTGGGATTGGTTTAGCTTTGAAGCATATTATTGATTGACTTCACTTGATAATTAATGGCCTCATTAGCATGTTATCAATTATGTTTGAGACATCTCCAATGACTTTTTGGGTTATCATAGCCAAGTGTTACCAATGTGTTTTGGTGTTGTTTTAGTTTGTAAGTGCGTTTGAAAAGTTTAAGCATTTTTTTAGTTGATTTCATTCGTGAATCGACAACTCCATTGGCTTGCTGCAATTAAGTTTAAGGCATCACCAATGGCTTTTGGGGTTGGCTTAGCCAAGTAACACCAATGGCTTTTGGGGTTAGCTTAGCTTTGAACTGTGACTAATGGCTTTTTCACATGTTGTTAGTTAACTTCATCTAATAATCGATGGCCTGTTGTCAACTAAGTTTGAGGCATCACCAACAACTTCTAGACTTGGCTTACCCAAGTGTCACCAATAGATTTTAGGGTTTGTTTAGATTTGAAGTGTGGCTGATAGCTTTAAGTGTGTTGTTGGTTAACTTCATTTGATAATTGATGGCCTCATTGGCATGTTGTCAATTAAGTTTGAGGCTTCTCTAATGACTTTTGGGGTTTGCTTAGCCAAGTGTTACCAACGGCTTTTGGGGTTTGTTTAGCGTTAAAGCATGGATGATAGCTTTAAGTATGCTATCGGTTAACTTTGTTCAATAATTGGTGGTCTCATTGACATGTTGTCCATTGAGTTTGTGGCATCATCAATGGCTTTCCAAGTTGGCTTAGCTAAGTGTCTTCAACAGCTTTTGGGGTTGCTTTAGCTTTGAAGTGTGGTTTGAATTAATTTAGAGCTTTATTCGAACTTGTTGTGGTTTAGATCAAATAAGAGTTCTATTCAAACTTATTATGAGTTTGAATATGGTTTGACTCAATTTCAAGTTCTATTTGAACTCATTATGGTTTGGTTTGATTGTGATTTGACTTAATTTAGAGTGTTCGAATGAAATTTGACTTAATTTAGAGTTCTATTTGAACTTGTTGTGGTCTGGTTCAAATGTGGTTTGACTCAATTTGGAGTTCTATTTGAACTTGTGGTGGTTGTGGTCTGACTCAATTCAGAATTTGATTCTAACTTATTCTGATTTAATTCAAATATGGTTGACTCAATTTAGAGTTCTATTTAAACATATAGTAGTTTAGTTTGAATATGATATAACTCAATTTTGAGTTCCAATCGAATTTATGATAATTTATATTGAATGTAATTTAACTCTATTTCGAGTTCTATTTGGACTTGTTGTGGTTTATTTTGAATAAGGTTTGACTCAATTTAGAGTTCTATTTGAAATTATTGTGGTTTAGTTCGAATGTTGTTTAATTCAATCATATCTCAATTCGGATTTATTATGGCTTGTCTCAATTAGTGTTCAATTTAAATTTGTTTTTATTTAGTTTGAATGTTGTTTGACAGAATTGGAGTTTAATTCGAACATGTTTTGATTCTAGATAAACTCGATTCCAACTCAAATTGACTAAGGTTTTGACCAATCACTCAACCCAATTATGGTTGAATTTCAGCCTAGGTCATCAGTATCTTGATTTAAATGGATGACCAATTGGTGTACTAGTTGACCAGCCAAAATAGGTGTCATTTTAGGTTCAATAGAAAATCAGATGACCAGTTAGGCATTGATCATCTGATAGAGAGGATTCTTTTCCTAGTTTATAAGAATTGGACGTGATTGAGTTAGTAGTCACCTAGCAGAAAACCTATGGTTTCGTGATTCACTAGAACCGGTCAACTAGTTGAGGGTATTGATCGATTAGGAGAGCTTTACTTGTTATGCTTAAGTTTGACCAGTTAGTCAGCCGATAGAGTATTTTTCTACTTGTTTGGACTAGTTTTATTCCATTTGTCTTTATCCATTCAAGTTCGTTTGATGCTTTGTTTGAGTCACTTTGCTTTCGTTTATTTGTTTTAGCCAAACTAACTTGAGTTTAATGTAGGCGTGCAATTTAAACAATTCACATTTATTACTTTTATTTTGGTTTGGGAGTCCTCGAACAATTATAATGAGCTTGGGTCAGCCAATAAGTAGACCTTAAGTGGCTTTGACTTTTAAGCAGCCTGCAACCTAGCCATTGGTCGATTTAGACTTTCAAACTCATATGCAGGATATTCTTTAGTTGATTAGACCTTTAGGTGTGCCTGCAAGCTAGCTTTTAGTAATAGTTTGATTTTCAAATGAATCCACAGACTAACCCGAAATCAGTTGGACTTTCAAGGGAGCCCCGCAAACTGACTTTTCATCTAAATAGACTTTCAAGTAAGCTTGCAGGCAGACTTTTAGTCTGAATTGACCACTATTGTATAATAATAATTATCATTACTATTAATACTATGCTACTATTCTATTACTACTACTCCAACTACTACTACTATACCACTACTATACAATTATCATACAATTTACAACTACTGTACTACTACTACTACTTCTTTTCTTACTACGATATGAATATGTTAATTGTACTATACTACGACTACAACTTTGGTTATAATACGAGTATGATACTACTACAACACTACCGCTACTGCTACAACTATTATACTATTACTTCTGCTAATAATACAAGTACTATACTATACTGCTAGTATAATACCATACCATATTGTTATGATATAACTATATTGTACTAATATACTATACTTTTATTCTACTATTACTATTATATAATAACTATATTAATACTACTTCTACTATATTACTAGCATATTATATCATTAGCTCGAAGACTACTGATTAATACTTTTACTATTCCTACTACTATATAACGATTATATTAATACTAGCACTACTATACTACTACCATACTATACTATAACTATTATTAGTATTATTATAATACAACTAATGTTAGTGCTACTATACAATATTACTGCTATACTAAAATATTATGTTGTTGTACTACTACTACTACTACTATAATATTATACTATACTACTATACTATCACTATTACTACATTACTAACATAATACTGTCACTACTACTTTACTACTACTACAGTATACTACTATACTGCTATAGTAGTATTAGTAGTATACTTCTACCAGTATACTACTACTCTACTACTAATATTGCACTTATACTACAATTATACTATTGATATAGATTTTTTTTTTAGTAAGTGGGATTTACCAATAAAGTCGTGCTTTAAGTAAGATTCAAATCAACAACCTCTCACATAGAAAAGGTTAGTATAACCACCAGGCTAATGCTTAAGACATACTATTAGCATAATTATGCTACTATACTACTACTATTATACCACTTATACTACTATATTATTATTATGATACTACTAGTAGTACACTATCATAATTACTATTACAAAAACTAATACTATATTGCTAACATACTTTTATTACTATTAACATACTAGTACTACTATTATATAACTTCTACTAATATACTACTAATATTACTATTACAACTATAGTACTACTACCACTACAAGCACTGCTGCTATATTACTATGCTACAACTGTACTAAAAGAACTATACTATTACTACTACTTCACTAATACTACTACAATTATATTAGCACTACTAATAGTACTATTATACTAAACTACTACTATTATATTGTTATACGACTCCTACTTTTATATTATTACTAGTAATATTTTTACTATACTACTACAATAACAATATTAATATACTACTACTATATTAGTATAAGTGATACTACTGCTTCAGCTACTATACTTCTACCATACTTTGATTATTGTTATACTACTACTATACTATAGTTATTGCTACAATTGTACTATTATTATTATTTCTCTATTAGTACTACGATAACCATATTATTATTACTTTTACTACTATTACTATCATAATAATATACTATTGTTACTACTATACTATTAGTAATATTCTATTATTATTAGTATTACTATAATATTATGTTATTACTATATTACTATATTACTACTGCATTAATAGTACAACTGCAATTTAATAATACTATAGTATTAAACTGCTGCTACAACAATAACAACTAGTACTATATTAATACTATTAAAATACTGTAACTACTATACTAAGACTACTATCAATACTACAAATACTACAACTACTATACTATAGCTGATACTAATATATTATTACTAGTACTATATTATACAATAAAACTTTCGTGCTACTACTACTATACTACCACTACCACTATATTATTACTATTACTACTATATTACTACTACTAATACTATTATTATAGTATATTACTACTTTACTATTACTATAATGTTGTACTACTACTATACTAGTATTACACTACTATTATACTACTACTATATTAGCACTATATTAATGCTATCACTATAACTAATATAGTATAATACTTGTATTATATTACTACCAATAAACTATCACGCTATTGCTATACTACTAATAGTACTATTATTATATTATAATTAAACTACTAATATACTACTACTATACTAATACTACAACTACAGCTATTTTTAGTTGTATGTTTCTACTATACTACTATGATACTATTATTATACTCGTACTATTGCAAGTACTACTATACCACAATATTACTAATATAATACTAAAATTATACTACTACTATTACTGTTAGTAATTCTACTACACTACGACTATACTATTACTATACTATTAGTACTACAATACTATAATACTAGTACCAATACTATCAATGTTACTTCTATTATGTTGCTACTATATTAATACTGTATTACTATACTGTTACTATAATAATATATCACTGTTACTATATTACTATTGTTGTAATTAGATTACTATTACAACTACTATTACTATATTAATACTACTACTAACACTATTATACTATTATTATAGTACTACATAATACTACTATAATACTAGTATACTACTAGTATTACTACTACTATTACTACTATACTTCTACTATTGTACTACTACTACTATTATATGACTATACCATACTACTATTATATATGACTATATTACTACTGTACTACTACTACTATTATACTATTATATCATTCTACTATAATATGCTAGTATACTTCTACTACCACTATAATAGCACTATACTAATACTATTACTATACTATGACTAGTACTATACTACTACTATACTGTTACTCACGACTATAACTATACTATCACTACTAGTACTGCTACTATGCTATATTATTAGTACTGCTGTACTACAATAATATACTTTTATACTGCTACTATACAACCATTGTGCTGAAAATATACTATTATTGCTTTTATATTATTACTATAATAATATACTACTACTATAATATTATTGAAATAATATACTAATACAACTACTACTGCTATTAGCACTACTAGTATGCTATATTACTACTATACGACTGCACTATACGATGACTAATATACTACTACGACTACAAATATACTATTACTATTACTACTAGACTACTTCTATACTACTACTATTGTAACTAATATACAATTACTACTACTAGACTACTATTATACTATTATTATGCTACCATTATATTACTACTTACTACTACTATACTACTACTATACTACTATTATTATTACTATCATATTGCTACTATACTACTCCTGCTGTGCTACTTCTATGCTACTACTAATATACTACTATACTAGTACTACTGTTGCTTCTAGTATAGTACTAATTTTATACTATTTGAATACTACTATAACTATTCTACTATTAGTACCACTATTGCTATTTGTACTATCACTACACTACTACTATACTACTATTCTACTATTATTACCTCTACTATTATACTATACTACTACTACTTTACTACTTCTACTAGGAGACTACTACTAGGTAGTAAAGACTATGTCCACCTATGGAGTAAGGGCCAAACCCATTTAGAAGACTAAGGTCGGATATTATTATGTCAAATCTTGATGAAAAAGTAGTGAGTCTATTAGCACAAACTAAGGTATCAATCCTCCAAAGACATGATAATAAGCAAAAGTCAGTTTTTCACTGCCAACAATGCCCTTTAGAAGACAAGGATAGTCATTGATAATATATGGTGGAATTCGAATATCTCGACCACCCCTACCTACCAGTGCCCTATGCTAATTTTAGGAATGCAAGCATACATTGTTATGACAAACAAAGTCCATTTTGACATGCCAAACGAAGTTAATCTTGTGCATTGGTTGAGCCCGTATCTACATGGCAAAAAAGGTACACTCTCACGTGCTAAACAAAGTCCATTTTATGTAATGACCAAACTTACATTTACATGGCAATTCAATATGCTTCTATACGAGAAATTAATGTCCATCTTATATCACAATCAAGTCCATATTTACATGATAATTCAAGTCCATTTTCACATGGCCAATCAAGTCTACTTCCATATGGCAAATAAATTCCATTCTACATGGCATCCAAGCCATAATTAAAGGGCAAATTGACTCTACTTTTATGTGATTAATAAAAGTCCACTTTCATATGATAAATTGATTCTATATTTACCTGACAATTCATGTCCACTTTCATATGGCAAGTAAAGTCTAGTTTATGTGATAATCAAGCCCAAATTTAGATCAAGATTTTAAAATTTTGCTGAAATATTTTAGTTTAGGCCAAAATATTTCAGATGGTATTTTGGTTCTGATTTTTAGGATTTGTGAAGAAGGTTGAACCAAGCCAGCTGAGTTCAACTTGAAGCTTCCAAGAATGGTCTTCGACCTTGCACTCTGCCACTCACCTCCACTTGTTCTTCTTCTTTTTCTTCTTCATCTTCATATCTACTAGCTTTTGAGAAGGCGATTAAGATATCCATGGCAGACAAGAAGGTGGAGCATGACAATAAGATATGTTGCCTCTTGGATGAGTACTGCAAGGTTCTAATCACAGCTAGTATATGATAAGAGTGCCAACATCATTCAAACCAAGGCCATAATAGCTTCCTCATATTGTCTATGAGGTTGATAAAGAACATAACTCTAGGGATTAGCTGGTTATTCAAGTATAGATTTAGCAGTGATGGTTAATGAAGCACCATGTTAGGTGACCTAAAGTGTTGCAAGAAGAGCACATCTCCTTTATATCATTCATGATTTTAGTTATAGTAGTAGTAGTAGTAGTTAGTAGTAATACTAAGAGTAGTGGTGGTGTAGTAGTAGCATTGTAGTAATATAGTAGTAGTATAGTAGTAGTAGTCATAGATGTGCTCAGATAAGATGATAATCAAACCAAACGAGAACAATGAGAGGAGAGTTAAGGAATGGATGAAAAGATAAGTATTTCACTATCAAGATGATTATGTAGAATGCGCACAGCTTAGATAAGAAATAGATGATAATCAAGCTCGCCACCAATATAATAATATAAGCAACCACACCTAAGATAAGAAGTTGGAGTAATTTGTCATGCTTGAAGGAATTCAAGTTATAAGAATTGATAAGTCTTGAAATTAAATTCAAGAATCAACATAAAAGAAGTTTGATTAAAAGGAAGAACTTATAGCCACTAGATACAATATAATAAATATATCACTTCAGCATACTGAAGGTTTATATTGGAAACTAGATAAATGAACATTAAAATTTTAAAAGGCTCCAAAAATTCTAAGTAACATTAAATTTAATCAAATGGGCTAATGCTCCACTTAAGAAGATTTTGATAGGCTAAACTAGAACTCCACATGGATCGGCCTACTTCTTCTTAAAGGATAAGTGTTTGACCTAGCTTGGCCTTTGACCTGATAATTGGCGCAATGTTCTCTTGAATTTAGTTATCACTAGCTGATCCATTTAGCAATAGTATAGTAGTAGTATAGTAGTAGTACTAATAATAGTAGAAGTATAATAGTACAGTAGTGCTAGAATAGTAGTAGTAGCAGTATAATACTAGTAGTAAAAGTATTAGTATAGTAGTAGTAGTACAATAATATGATAGTAATAGTATATTAGCATTAGCAATATAGTAGTAGTATAGTAGTAGTTGTGTAAAAGCAGTATAATAGAATTAGTCAGAATAATATAATAATAGTAGTATAACAGTAGTACTACTATAGTAGTAATGGTACAATAGTAATACTAATAGTATAGCCATAGTAGTAGAATAATAGCAATAGTATAGTAAAAGTAGTGTAATGATAGTAGCAGTATAGTAGAAGTAGTAGTCTAGTCATAGTAGTATAATTATAGTAGTAGTAATAGTAATATTAGCAGTAGTATAATTACAGTATAATAATAGTACCATATCATATTGTAATATAGTATTATACTAGTAGTAATTCTAGAAGAAGTATAGTATAGTAGTAGTAGGAAGATAATACTAGTATAACTAATATTATAGTAGTAGTATAATAATAATAATAGTAGTAGTATAATAGTAGAAATAAAAGCGGTAGTATCTAGACATATTAAAACAAGCCTGCAGACCACAAGCCAGCGAGACATGACTCAAAATCTGTAGTATTGGGGCCTGAGTAGACCGCAAGCATGACACGATTGGGCCTATGGGCTATCATGGCTCATTATTAAATTCTCTTTTTTAATTCCAGAATTAAACTCTAGTCGTTGGAAAAAAAGTACAAGAACCTTAACCACTATAACTTACTACTTGTCATTAATATAATATATATGAATTTTTTTAAAAATCGGGTCAAGCATAGCATGGCGCACAGGCCTGTGGGCCGTGAACCATGCTTGACACCAGTTTATTTTTTCACGGGCCGTGCTAAGCATGACCCATCACTATTTTGGGTCTTGTCAGACATGAACCAAAATATTTTTGGTTGACTGATAAAATGTGTCGTACCTACCTGGAATGACCTGTTTGACACATCTACTAGTAGCAATATCATAGTAGTAGTATTGTAATGTAATAGTAGTTGGTAATAGTAGTAACTATAGTATATTAGTCATATACAAGTAGTATTATAAAAGTAAGAGTATAATTAAAGTGTAGTAGTCGTAGAAGTAGTAGTATAGTAGCAGTTGTATAATAGTATAATAAAGTAATATAAAATAGTAGTATAGTATCACTACAACATAGCAGCAGTATTAGCAGTAGCAATAGTTTAGTAGTAATAGAAGTAGTAATAATATTAGCAATACAGTAGTTATAGTATAAAAGTTTAGTATTAATAAGTAGTACCAGAAATAACAATAGTATATTAATAGATAGAAATAGGATACTAATAATATAGTACCAATTGTAGCAATAGTAGCAATGTAATAGTAGTAGTATAGGGGTAGTAGTTATAGTAGTAGCAATAATAATATAGTAGTAGCACTAATAGTAATTATAACAGTAATAGTAGTAGTACTAATATAATAGCATGAGTACAAGTGTAGTAGTATTTGTAATGCAATAGTAGTATTAATAGTATAATTATAATAGTATAGTGGTAAAGTATAATACAAATAATAGTAGTAGTATAGAACTACTAGTATAGTCATAGTAGTATTAGTTGTAGTATAGTTATACTAATGATATAATAGTATAATAGTAGTGCTATTTGTAGTAATATAGTTGTTATAAAGTACAAGTATAGTAGTAATATAGTAGTAGTAGTAATAGTAGTATATTTAGATATAATAGTATAATAGTAGTACTATTTGTAGTAGTATATTTGTTATAAACTAGAAGTATAGTAGTAATATAGTAGTTGTAGTAATAGCAGTATATTCATAATAGTACTAGTATTAATAGTTTTTATAGTATAGTAGTAGTACTAATATTGTAGTAATAGCAATATACTAATAATAATAGTATACTGCAAATAATAGCAGTATAGTACCAATAATGATAATATAGAACTACTACTATAGCAATAGTAGTTTAATTATAGTAGTACTACTAGTAGTATAGTAGTGTTAATGGTATAATAGTATAGTAGTAATATATGGTCTTATTTGGTTTAGGGTCAAAGTTAGGATTATCTTGTCTTAATTGTCCTAACATCCCGAACCAAACAATGCCTAATAGTGCTTAAATAGCAACATAATAGTTATAACCAAGATTTTATGTTTCGATTTTAGGAACGATATCAACACCCACCACAATCGATTTATTGCATTCATTTTAGTCTTGTTTCGATTTTGGTCAAATCTTTTTTAAAATTTTAAGACTAAAATTTGATTTTTTAATTTAAAATTATTTAAAAAAATTTTAGAATGAGAATATATATATATTAAAAGTATCAAATCAACATTTTTTGGAAAAAATATTAAAATATGAAATAGAAAAAAAAGTGCTACTAGGAGTAATTGAACCTAAGTCATCTATTACCTGAGTTAAAGTCTTAACCATTAGGCTAATAGTATTTTACAATATGAATACAATATATAAATATAAATAAGATATTTGTTAAATCTGAAATCAAAAGTATCGATCAAAATGTTTTGGTCGAGACTGAAAACTAGGGTTATAATAGAGGAGTATAATAGTATAATAGTATTACTACAGTAGTAGTAATAATAGAAGTACTACAGTTATAGTAATACTGGAATTAATAGTCTTTATAGTATAGCAGTAGTGCTAATATTATACTAATAATAATGTAGTAGTAATAGTAATATACTACTAATAATAGTATAGAAGTACTAGTATAGTAGTAGTATAATAGTAGTATAATAATATAGTATTAATATAAAAATACAATAATTGTAATATAGTAGAAGTAGTAGTTGTAGTATTATAGTAATAGTACATGAGTAGTATAGTGGTAGTAGTATAATTTTATTTTTACTATTGCACTATAGTAATAGTATAGTAGTCTTATAGTAGTATCATTAGTATAGTAATAGTATATTAGTATAATAAAAGTATTATAATACTAATTTAGTAGTAGTAGTACTAGTGGGAGTAGTATAGTACTGTTAGTAATAGAAGTACAATACAAGTATAGTAATAATAATATAATAGTTTTGTGACGGTAGTATTATAGTAGCATTAGTAGTAGAGTAGTATAGTGATAGTAGTAGTGCAGTCATAGTATAGTAGTGTAGTAGTAGTAATATAGTAGTAGTAGTAGTATAATAGTAGTCTAGCTATAATATGGTTGTAGGAGTAATGATAATAGTAGTGGTATAGCAGTAGTATAATAATGGTAGTAGTACTAAAGTAGTAGCAAAGAAGTAGCCATAGTATAATAGTAGTAATTGTAAAATAATACTATAGTAGTAGTAGTAATAGTAATGTATTATTTGTATCAATAGTAGTATAGTTGCTCTAAAGTAGCAGTAGTATAATAGTAATATAGTAATAGTAATAGTATAGTAGTAGAATAGTAATATATTGTAGCATTATAGTCATGTAGCATGGTGGTACAGTAGCACAATAGTAGTGTACTAGTTGTGTTATAGTAGTAGTATTATAGTAGTATTTGTCGTAGTACAGTAGTATAGTAGTAGCAATAGTGTAGTAGTAATATAGTAGTGGTAGTATAATGGTATAGTATAGTACGGCAAAATAGAAGTATAGTATTAGTACAGTATAGTAGTAGTAATAACCACACTAGTAGTATAGTAGTAGTAATAGTAGAACTAATATAGCATTATAGTTTTATAGCAGTAGTATACTAGTACTATCATACTAATTGTGTTATAGTATAATTTAGTAGTATAGTATAGTAGAAGTATAAGATTATAGCACAATAGTATAATATATTGCTATAATTGTAGTATAGTATCATTGTAGTAGTATAGCAATAATATATTAGTAGTATTAGTAATAGTTACATAGCATTATAGTTGTTTAATGGTACAATACTAGTAGTAGAGTGGTAGTATTGAAATATAGTGGTAGTAGTAGCAAAAGAAATTGTGGTAGTACAAGTAGTATTATAATAATAGCAATATAATAGTAGTAGTATAGTTATAATAGTAGTGTAGTAGTAATAGTAGTAATAATTGTAGTATTGTAGTCGTAGTCCAGTTGTACTATAGTTGTAGTACTCGTATTGTATTAGTAGTACTATAGTATAGTAGTATAGTTGCATTATAGTACTACTATAATAGTATAATAGTGCTAGTCATATAGTAGTTGCAATATAGTAATAGTATAGTAGTAGTGTTGGTATAATGATACACTATAGTGGTAGTGGTATTGTAGCTGTATAGTGGTAGTAGTAATATAGGAGTATTTTAGTAATATAGTAATATACTACTACCATCACTATACTACTACTACTTAACTATTACTACTATTACTAGTACTATTATTGTACTTGATAATACATTTAGTTGAAAATTAGTTGAACCAAAAGCAAATGGGAAACCAACCCGTGGGATGAACCGCTAATTGAGATAACTGAGCTTTTGGCCTTGAGGCCATTATCCTAGGTAATGTCGCAGATGTCAAGTCACCTCGATAATATTATTATAGTCTATCTAGTGAACGTTTACCTCATGTTCTATGGGAAGATTTGGCAAGCTCAGCCCATATATGGAATGGTCTAATATTCATGGAATCTCAGTGGCAAGGATCCCTGTCTTTCTCTCTCTCTGAAAAAAAAAATATATAAGAACCTTTATGACTTGAGCATCTGAGAAGCTCCTGGCTATCCACTGTATGGTTCTTTCTTCTTGTTATATATTAGTGGTAGGACAACTTAGCAAATTTGATCTAGAGGAGCCTCCTAGTCCAGAACTAGTGTTGAGTTGAGCTCCATCAATAATTGGTAATTTCATTAAGATCTGCTCTACCTCCCTTCTCTATTAATCTTAGAGACATTCAATGGCCTTTTGACAATGATGCCAAGAGTTCCAAGGCGCTTGTCATTCAAGAATCTGATCAAGGGGAAAGCATCTCCAGGATTGGTGAATTCATACAACTTATATGGCTGGCTATCTAGACCAATGCAACAAGCCAACGTTGCGACCTGTACACAACTATAGCTCTTGGGACCCCTTTTACAAACCATCCTAAAGCATCTAACCTTGTTTAATGGCGTGAATTTCAAACTCCAACTGCCATCATTCAATAGATGATGCAGTTGCTCAAGGCCCAAGTGCAAACCATGCAAAACTTATAGGCCTCATAATTACAAAATTAGGCCTAAACCACATGGCACATCGGGGCTCATAAAGCCATGCAATAGGTTCCAATTCAAGTTCTACTGCAAACCTAAGGCACTATGGTAACAAACACCCTAAATTGCAATTGCACCTCGGCTCCCATGCAAAGCACCATCAATGGGTCATCATGACCCCTAGTCCATGATTTCACTTTAGTAGCATATTTCAAGGGATTATTATTGCTATGACTTGACCTATGATCGAATCAATGAGACCACATATCACATGCTTGCCGATTAGACACCAAACGAGATGAAATCAAGGTTCCCAAGGGAGGCTATGCTACATCCGATTTGGGGAAGGTCATAGACATCAAGTCACCCTCATAGAATAATTCATCTTATTGGTTCCTTGGTGAAACAACCCTACTACACTCCTCATGTTGATGCAAAAAAGAGGAAGAGAGTTTAAGGGAATATCTTGCCCAATTCGACAAAGCCTGATTGGAAGTTACTAAACTAACTATTCTATTATCATTGCTATCATCATTAATGGAATCTAGCAAGCTCAAGTGACCTATGAGATGACCCGCTAGCCACCATGCAACATAGTGAAATTCATCCAACTAGTCCATGAACACATGGATGCTTAAGAAGTGATCCTAGCAAAAAAAAGAAATGAAAGGTAGTAACAAGAGGAGAGAATCGCTTGAGAATAAGCCACCTAAGCCAGAAAGGCAGAAAACTGAGCAGAGAGAGTAGAGGGAGCAAAGGCTTGAATTTTATACTCATACTCCATTGAATAACTCAAAAACTAAAGTCCTACCATAGATTGAGCACTAGACTTCCTACAAAGGCCCCAACCTATTCGCACTGACTAGAAAAAACTTGATAAAATAAGGTACTATCATTTTCACCCCAATTATGGTCATGATACTAAAGAATGCAAGCGCCTCAAGGTTATACAGAAGAGTCTTATCAAAGAAGACCACCTCGGGTAGTTTGTTTGCAAGGTGATATGCAAAAGAAACTCACACATGGGAGAATCATCAATGAACTTCACTGCAAAAAATGCTACTCCTAATTTGCAAAACCCTCCAGTTAAGGGCAACCTCAATATGATCCTAGCTAGCTCACTGACTCAAAGTGATGCCCCAGCATCAACTAGAAAATGCTTAACCCCCGTTGGCGGGTAGGAGGGCTGAAAAAAGGTGGAGAAGAAGAGATACCATTGTGAGCCTAACTATGGAGATAATGTCTTCTCTGCCAAGGTCTTGCAAGAAATTTTTACTCCTCACATTGACTTATTGGTGATCTCAGTGGTTCAAGATGGCTATGCTACTCACTGTATCATGATAAATATAGGTTGTTCAACAAATATTTTATTCACCTGAGCCTACGATCAAATATAGACCAAGTAGAAACTAGAGCCATACATTAGGATGGTCACCAAATTCATGAGAGACCTGGTTACCCTACTTGGTATGATCCACTTTCTCGTCACTGTTGGATAAAATCCAAGTAGCACCATAATTAAATCAATGTTTGTGGTAGTTCGGAGACAATGTTCTACCTATAGTGTAATATTGAAATGACTGGCACTCAATCAACTCCAAACAGTAATTTTAACTTTCTATTTAGTAATGATGTTTCCTTTTAAACATGGCACAGGTGAAGTATGAGGAGACCAAAGTCTTGTTGAGAAGTGTGAAACACCATACTAGCAAAACAATTTTGGCTAGAAAAAGCAAGGAACCAATAGTAGTGGAGATCAATGAATCCATCTCTGAGCCAAGGAACGAACATGTCAAGCCAATGGAATGGCTCATTAGCCTAGTTATTTATGGAGCATCAGGGAGGACACCCAAGCTTGGGTGAACCTTATAGAGCTGTTACATACCAAATTACAAGAACTCCTAAGAAGGAGCCAAAATGTCTTTGCATGGGCTCCCGAGGATCTCCTAGGTATTGACCCTTCGATGGCTCAACACAAACTCATGATTGCAGAAAATCTCAAGCTGGTCAAGAAGAATAAAAGGTACTTTCCACCTAAATGCCAAAAAGCTATCACCGCAGAGGTGAATAAAATACTCAATGCAGGATTTATATGGGAAGTCTACTATCTTCAGTGGTTGGCAAACACGGTAATGGTAAAGCAATCCAATGGTAAATCGAGAATATGCATTGCTTCACTAATATGTATAAAACTTGCCCATAGGATAGTTATCCCCTGCCTAAGTTGACCAACTCATTGACTTTACCTTGGGACACCATCTCCTGAGCTTCTTGGATGCATTCTCAAGCTACCATCATAATCATATGCATCATAAAGATGAGGAGAAAATTACCTCCATCATAAATAAAGTTATGTTCTATTACAGTCCAATGAATGGTGAACAAAGTTTTCAAGCGTCAACTCAGTAGGAATGTCGAAACATGTGTTGATGATATGCTAATGAGAATCCTCCACATTGATCAGCATTCAAAGGATCTAGAAAAGACTTTCGACACACTTCAAAAATTTTAGGATGAAACTAAACCCAAAGAAGTATGCTTTCATGATAAGCTCGGGAAAGTTCCTTGGCTACTTAGTCTCAGAATGTAAAATAAAAGCCAACCCTGAAAAGATTGAAGTAGTTATGGGAATAAAGCCTTCGAGCTCTATCAAAGAGATGCAGAGGATCACAGGTCACCTAGTGATGCTCAATCAGTTCCTATCTAGATCTAAAGAGAATTGCTTGTCCTTTCTTAAGGTGCTCAAGCAAAGCTATGAATTTGATTGATTGGAAGAATGTGACCAAGCGTTTGAAGACCTTGAAAAGAACTTAGCCAAACCACCCTTACTGGTGAGAAGTGAACTAAATACAACACTCTTCCATTATATAGCTACATTCAAATAGTTGATTAGTTTAATGTGGCCAGTATAGAAAATAACACCCCATATACTATGTGAGTCATGTACACATAGGTGTAGAGGTTTGATGCCCTCGTTGGAAAAGTTAGCATACACCATGGTGATGGCAACCCAAAAGTCCCACCCTTACTTTCAAGCACACCTAGTCATAGTACTCACCAATCTCTCACTTCGGTAGAGATTGCAGAAGCCAAAATCCTTGGGATGGTTGCTCAAGTGATCCATCGAGTTAAGTCAATTCGATATCACCTTCGTGGCTTGGAAGGCTATCAAAGCCCAAGCTTTAGCATACTTCTTGACCTTATTCCTGGCAGGATCAGAATCCAAGGCATGGGAGATTCAGGTGGATGGCTCATCTAGCAAGTTAGGCTACAAGATTGACATTGTCCTTCAGAGTGAAAATGTGAGAGTGGGCGAGTATTCAGCCTGGTTTGAATTCAAGGCCTCAAACAGCACCGTGGAGTACTAAGCAGTCCTCCTCAAATTACATATGGTGTTAGTAGTAGGACCTAAAAAATTAAAGGCATTTAGGGAGTCACAATTTGTGTGTTTATAGGTCACTAGAGAGTATGAGGTAAATGACACAACCATGGCCTAGTACCTAGCTAAGTCACAGAAGCTTATGGAAAAAATAAACCAAGTGAAAATTTGGCGAGTACCCCAAAATAGCATCACGAAGATAGATGTTCTCATTTGGCTAGCTTCAGCTTCTTCAAATTTGTTAGCAATGCAAATCTTTGTACAGAATATTTAGCAACCCAACATAACAAAGACCATTATGGTTAATGCGGTGGGTGCAGAGCCCTACTAGATGGGTCCCATTATCTCTTACCTTAAAGATAGGCCACTTCTTGAGGACCTTTTAGAGCACTGGAAGACCACAAAGCTAGCCTTGAACATCACCTTATTAGAAGGAGTCTTGCATAAAAGATCCCTCATGTAGCCCCTTCTCTATTGGATAAGACCTGACGAAGTTGACTATGCCCTTCGAGAGGTTCTTGGTGGGATATGTGGGAGCCTTGGTTGTGGACGGGCTCTAGCACCTAAGCTCTTTAGAAAAGGGTATTATTGGCACACCTTGACTTTTGAAGCATCCAAATTAACCTCCACATTTGAATAACGCAAGAGACACGCCCCCGTACACCATAATCTGATGATTCAACTATAGAAAACCTAATATATATGGCCTTGCAACCAATGAGGGATGGACATCATAGGTTTGTTTCCATTAGCATCAAGTCAAACAAACTTCTTAGTGGTAGCTATTGACTACTTTACCAAATGGGTGAAAGTTGAATGCCTAGACATAATTACCGAGAGAAATATTTAGGAGTTCCTAGGCAGAGCATGATCTGCACGTTCATATTTCCATCAGTGCTCATTATTGCAAATATGAAGTAACTTGACAACTCAAGATTCAAAGAATACTATAGTAGTATCTACATAGGACAAAGGTTCACCTTGGTGACTACTGGTAATTTAATGGTCTGGCTAAGATAACTAATCGAACCTACTTTCAAGCATAAAGAAGCATCTGAAAAGGGCCAAAGGCATATGGGTTAATGAGCAATCGCATGTTCGATGGTCTTGCTGACCATGCCATGAGCAACAACCAAGGAGTCACCTTTTGTGCTTGCTTATAGGGTTGATGCTGTCATTTTGATAGAACTTGGTCTTACTTCACCTTGAGTTAGGCTTATGATCCTTAAATGAGTGAGGCAAATGTTTGAGTTGAGAAGGATCTCAGCCTCCAAGCTTGAGAGGGGATTTACACTAGAATTGTTGTGTACTAGCAGTGAGTGGTTTGAGACTACAATGCATGGGAATGCAACCAAGGATTACAATCCGGCAATTGGATGCTTTGATGGGCTAAACTTATTAATTGAGTTTCAGGTAAATTATCTCCAAACTGGATAGGCCAATTAAGAATTTCTAGTGTCATGGGGCCAAGGACATTTATAACTAAGCACCCAAATGATAAGGAACTTTCTAGGTCATACCATATAGAAAACCTAAGAAGGTTTTATCTTTGGACTAAATTATGCCTCCATTATCTCTCTAGATGTTGGTGAGCCATGTCCCAATAGATTACTGAAGACCTTGGATCCACCCAAGGCATAAGACCTTGGAAATAAGCCAAGCATAAAATACTAGATTCATCTAAGGCATAGGACCTCAGCGATAAGCCAGGCATAAGACCTCAGTAATAAGCTAAGCATAAGACCACAGTTCTAGTTGGCATCAAACCTCAGTTTGATTTGGGATATCAGACCTCAAAAATAAGCCATGCATAAGACCTCAAATTAACCCAAGGCATAAGACCTTAGATTCACCCAGGGCATAAGACCTTAGAAATAAGCCAGACATAAGACCTTGGTAATAAGCCAACATAAGACCTTGAATTCACCTAAGGTAAGATCTTGGATTCACATAGTGTATAAGACAATGGCAGTAAGCCAGGCATTAGCTCTTGGGTTCACCAGGGGCATAATACCTTAGCAATAAGCCAGGCATAAGAACTCATTCTACCTGTGGCATAAGACGTAGAGAATAAGCTAGGTATAAGAACTTGATTCTACCCGAGATATAAGACCTCAGTAACAAGCTTCGCATAAGACCTTGAACTTACCTGGGGTATAAGACCTCAATTCTATCCAGGGCATAATACCTCAACAATAAGCTAGGCATAAGACCTCGAATTCACCTGAGGCATAACACCTCAATAATAAGCCCAACATAAGGCCACAAATTGACTCAAGGCATAAGACCTCAATAATAAGTCAAGCATAAGACCTTGGTTTTATATCAAGCATAAGACTTTGGTAATAAGCCAACCATGAGAAGCTTAGAGCTTTTCCAAGACTTAAGATTTTTATGTAAAGCTTTCACCTTAAGTCACACTATGGTCTTTGAAGCTTCTCTCCTACAGTCCCTTCTCTTCCCCAAGCCATTCTCCTCTTGGTGGAAGGATGAGTACTGACTATATCAAGTTTAAATACCACTAAATAAAGAGCTCCAAAGCCAACCATTGCAAAGGTAAAACTATAAGATGATTTGCAAGCATAATGAACAACAACTAACCTCCGAGTCAGCTTGGGCTAAGATGTGTGCAAGAGCAATGTGAGCCATTGATGCAAAGGGAAAAGGTGCAATTAAAGAAAATCTCTTTCCTTCATCAAAAGAATATCATATTCGAGGGGAAACTCAAATACAAAAGCTTTTACAAAAAAGATGAAGGAGAATAATGTGGGACTATTTGGAGGATGTTGGGGATTTGGTAGACTCATTCAGTGAAACATGCACTCAAGGCCTAGCAGATGCGTTAACTTCTTTCTCCCACCAAAGGATCTCCTCATACTACCACCTGCAGTGGTGAATCCTCAAGTCATTGCAAATTTCCACTCAAAGGTCATCAAACTTGAAGTCAAGATCATTGAGAGTCTTCTTTACTGTGTCTCTATAGTAGAGGTAGCATTCAGAGAAGGAGTTGGCAGAGAGAAGGCATACTCTCGGAGATACTCATTACTGGCCTTTAACTCAAAAATAGCCTACAACTTGCATAGCTTCAAGCACTTTAAGTACTTCAAGCTCTAGTGGAACATGGCCACCACCTTATCCTTTACCTAGTCTAGCTTAGCCTTTTTGCAAGCCTCCGGTTCCTTCATTCATGTTAAGGCTGAATCTCGCTCCACCTGGAGGATATTTCTCTCCTCCTTTGCCTCTGTCTTCATCTTCCCACGCTCGAGATAGAGTGACTCAAGTTGAGAACAAAGGAGATTCATACCCTCCTTGGCTTTAGTTGTCTTATTCTTATTAGAAGCTATTTGCTTCTAAGCTTCCAAATTTGTCAACATATATAATGAAAAATTACAATGTCTAGAACTAAGCAAAAAGTCAACAAAATGGAAAAAAGAAGCAGCATTGATGGAAGAGGACGTTGGCACAAGTATGGGCCCCTTAATGAAGACTTGATCTATGGGGAGCCACTCAATGTGGTGGTTTCCACTATCCCCAAAATCTTAGAGGAAATACTCCTTAGTGTCCATCTCCTTTCTTAAGGAGCTTATATGATTGGAGGTGGACCTCACCCATACTTTGATATGGGGAGGAGGAAGTGTAGGTTTAGAAGTCATAACCACCTTCTTCCTACAATTAGTAGAATTCACCATCTAAGAGTTCAATGCCTAGGTAGTCTCTCATGTAGATTCAAATCAAGAGAGGGACTCGAAAGGGTGAGGTATTGCCTATCCATTCCTTGTCTACACATTGCCATAAACCAGCTTCCTCCTCTCACCTCTTCTTTTCTAGGAATTGGATAGACTCCTAAGGGGGAGCATTCCCTTATACTTTGGAAGATCACTTTTGAGATGGCAGGACAAGAAACCCCTAAAGAGTGCCTTCCTATTACCTCAAAAATTCATTCATGAATGAGATCTAGGTCAACCCTATTCAAAATCTAACTAATGATTAGATCAAGGAGAACACAACTGAAAAATCAAGAGCATAAAAGACTAATATATGTATTGACTTCCCAAGCCATGGATAAGCCATGCCCCAGCAGACAAGCCTTATGAAACCACGTGGGAGCAATTCTAACATCTTGAACCTTAGGATAGATCTCTAGATCAGATCAGTGAGTGGAAGGGTTGCCCAACCCACAAGAAAGAACTTAGTCTACCCTGGTAAAAGTGCTAAGCTAATGATCTTTCCAAGATTGGATGAAGCTAGGGTTGTGAGGAAACTAATCTACACTATTTGTTAGAATCAAAATACCCTATTTTTGAGCCCCAACATCCCTTGAAGGCATCTTAGAACATTTCAACAATCATGATAAAACATTTGGATCCGCTAGGGTTTGAAGAATAGTGAAAAATTTTATGGCATTGGGCACAATTTGATTAAGGGAGAGGTCCCAGTCTCCCAGGATATCCCAGGTAAAGTTGTCTACAGGGTACCTAAAGCCACATTTAAACCTCTCCCAATAGGTACTATACTCAAACCCAAACTCCTCTTTCAATTTATTCCTCTCCTCCTCAGACCTCAAAAGTCCAACTCAATGCCATCCAAAAAGCTGAACATGCTAACTAAGTTCTCAAGGTTTTTCTCCTAGAAAGTGGATTTAGACAACATCTCACTTTTCAAAGTCAAACAATGTCTCCAAATCCAAGAAAAAAAAGCCATAATGGTTGCAAAGGATAAAAAATAATACTTACTTTGAAGTAATTCTTCAGCTGGACTTGGAGCTAATTATGTGGGAACAGTAGACAACTTGGAACCAACCCCTGTAGAGGAGGATAGTATAACCATAGGAGCTAACCAAGGTGGATGTTGCTTTGGAAGATGAAGCTATGACTACTGGGACTGATGGAGCATTGGTCCCACACCAAAACATAACACCCTTCTAGAGGAGGAAGGAGTGGAAGAACATGTCATTTCAAAAAAAGATTAGCAAATGAAGAAGGAAAGAAAGCAAGGGTTGCAAAAGACACAAGACAAAGATTGTCAAAAATGGGTGACAAGGGACAAACAATTCCTTAAACAACCTTCCCCAAATTATCATATTGTTGCTACATGGAATGAGGAGGCCTAAAATCTAGGAGCCAGAGATCACTACACTAATCTTGAGGGACACATGTCCACATCAAGGGCCATCTTAGTATCTAAAGAGATGCCTCTGGACCAATGCATTGGAGTAAGATAATCACTAATAATTTTGCATAATTCAATAGGATAATGTTTGAGCTCCTAAAGAAGTCATGCTCATTGGCAACACATACCTGACACAATGCTACGAACCAGCGAATCACCTTATGAGGCATCATGACAGCCATTGCCCCTCATGATTTAATGAAACCGGTGGACTTGAACCTCAAGAATTCAAAATGGTACATTCAAAAAAAAATATCTAAGCTAGTGAAAAAGGAAGTAACTCCACCCACTGAACCACCTAAACTTTGTGATTAAAGTTGAGGGGCACTGATGATACAATGAGCTGAAAATTAGCTAAACTAAAAGAAAATAGGGACCTGACCTATCAGATGAACTGATAACTAAGGTGACCAAGCTATTAGCATTAAGACCATTATTTTAGGTGATGTTGTTGAGGTTAAGTCACCTCGACAGTATCACTATACTCCATCTAACAAACACACATCTAAAGGTCACTTAGAATATTTGACAAGCTAGACCGATATGTGGATATGATTGGGTATTCATGAAAATCTAGGGGACATGAATCCTAGGGAAACTATTAGAAGAAAATCCGATAGTGATGGCAATCAAATAAAGAGGGACCAACATAATTTGGACTAAGATTAAGAAATCCTAAATCTTGTCAAAGACCTTCCCGACATATAAAATATAGAGTTGCCATGAAGATACGAGACTCTCTCTCTCTCAAATTCTCTATTACTCTCTCTTTGTGAACAAAAATTAACTAGAACCTTTCTAACTTGAGTATCAAAGTGGCCATTATCAAAAAATATCTCGACGGTCCTCCTCATGTATCTATTTCCATTTGCAAATTAGCGATAGGGTGGCCAAGCAGATTTGATCTCAAGGTGCCTTCCAGACCAAAACCAGTGTTAAACTAGGAGTCATCAATAATACTATACTATTTTACTATACTACTATACTACTACTATACTACTACTATATAGTAGTAATTGTAGTATAGTAGCAGTACAGTAGTACTAGTAGTAATAGAAGTGTAAGTAGTAGTATAGTAATAGTAGTATAGTTGTAGTGATAGTAGTTGTAGTAAAAATAGTAGTAGTAATATTTTTATTATAGTAATAATAGTATAGTAGTAGTATTAGTTGTAGTATAGTAGTACTAGTAGTAGTAGCATACTTGTAGCATAGTACTAGTAGTAGCAGCAGTAATATAGAAGTTATACTAGAGTATAAGTAGTATAGTAGTAAAAGTAATTACAACAACGTAGTAGTAGTATAATAGTATAATAATAGTATAGTAGTAGTAGCATTAATAGTATAATAGTAATATACTAGTAATATAACAGTAGTAGCACTAAGAGCAGTAGTGCGGGGCTAGTATAACATAATAGTAGTTCTATTAGAGATAGTAGTAATATAATAATAGTAGTATTATAGTAGTATAGTATTAGTAGTTGTAGTATAGTAGTATTAGAAGTAGTAAAGTTGTACTAATATAGTAGTAATTATTGTTGCAACAATAGTTGTAGTATAATATTACTATTATTTTATTACTACTATACTGCTACTATATTATAGCTATATTGCTATTACTACTACTAATAGTACTACTATTATTGCTATAGTAGTTCTACTTCTACTACTATTACTATAATATTACTACTGCTACTACTATTATTTCTATTGTATTATTACTAGTAGTACTGCCACAACTTCTACTAGTATACTATTACTACTATTACTGCTACTACTACTACCACTTGTATTATTACTACTACTATTCTAAAATGCTATTACTACTATATTTCTACTATTACTATTACTACTTCTACTACTATACTACTACAACTGCTGTACTACTACTAATATTACTATTACTATGATATACAACTAGGATTACTATTATTATACTATTACGGGATCCAAATCAACTGCCTAGGGTAGCAAATACCCCAGCGGGCAATCTTGAAATAATAAATGTAAATATAAGGTAGTTTTAGTGTGATATGGTATTGTGGGAACATGACTTCCTACAAATGTAAGCTCCTATTTTTAATCCCCCAATAATTATTAGAAACCTCCTAAAGTAAGAAACTTAAGTAATAAAAATAGAGACACAAAGAAAAGAAAGCATAATTTAATTAATTTGAGAAAAGGGATACATGGCTTAAGTAGGGGCATATCCTCATTTTACGTTTTAAAGAATTTAAATTCGTAATCATAAAAGAGAGTGGAATGAGAAAGGAAGTGGGAATATGCTTGATGTGCATCGCTGCCCTACTCCCGTGCCCTTGGCCGAGTGGAACTTGACTCGAAAGGGTGCTTGATTGGATCCCTAGTGGATGATGATAACTTCTCTTGTGTTAATTGACCCCATTAAGATCTAAAGTTTTACTGACAACCTTTAGTTTATTGTCAGTTGACTCCTTTTGATTCTTGACTTGAGAAAAAATGATTAACAACACTATCTTATGCTAATAATTTCTAATTTGATAATTGATTGCCTCTTGGCATATTGTTGATTTGGTTTGAAGCATCACGAATGGCTCTTGGGGTTGGTTTCGGTAAGTGTCACCAATAGCTTTTCAATTGGTCTAGCTCAGAAATATGGCTAATATCTTCAAGCATGTCATCAATTAACTTTGTTTAGTTTTTAATTTGATAATGGATGGCCTCATTAGTGTGTTGTTGATTAAGTTTGAAGCATTGCCAACAGTTTTTGGGGTTGGCTAAGCTAAGCATCACCAATAATCTTTGAATTAGCTTAGGTTTAAAGTATGATCAATAGTTTTAAGCGTGTTGTTAGTTTCCTTTTAATTTTTGATTTGATATTTGACTTGGCAATTGGTATTTTGTTGATTAAGTTTGAGGTATCACCATCAATTTTTGGGGTTGTCTTAGCCAAACGTGACCAATGGCTTTTGAGTTGTCTTAGCTTTGAAATGTGGCTGACAAATTTAAGTGTATTGTCTATTGACTTTATTTGAATAAGGTATCTAGCTGACTAATTAAGCAAGTTCATGACTACCATAGTTTTATTTTATTTGAAAATTGATGGCCCACATTGGCATTTTGTCAATTAAGTTTTAGGCATTGCCAATAACTTTCAGGATTTGCTTAGTTAAGAATTACCAATAGCTTTTTAGTTGGCTTTGCTTTGAAGTGTGATCGAGGACTTTAAGTGTGTTGTCAGTTGACTTCATTTGATTTTTGATTTGATAATCAATAGCCTCATTAGCATGTTGTCAATTACATTTAAAGTTTCACCAATGACTTTTGAGGTTGGCTTAGTCAAGCATCACTAATTGCTTTTGATTTGATTTTTTTTTTTTTGATGATAAATGGCCTCATTGGCATGTTGTCGATTATGTTTGAGGGATCACCAATAGCTTTTGGGGTTTGTCTTAGCCAAGCGTCATCAACGACTTTTGAGTTGGCTTAGCTTTGAATTATGTCCAATGGCTTTGAGCGTATTGTCAGTTGACCTAGTTTGATTTCTAATTTGATAATTGATGGCCTCATTGTAATGTTGTCAATTAAGTTTTAGACATCATCAATGGCTTTTGGGTTAGCTAAGCCATGCATCACCAAAAACTTTTGAGTTGGCTTAGCTTGCAAGTGTGGCCGATAGCTTTTAGCATGTTGTTAGTTGACTTCATTTGATTTTTTATTTGATAATCAATAACTCATTGGCATGTTGTCAATTATGTTTGAGGGATCGCCAATGGCTTTTGGGTTTGGCTTAACCAAGCATCACCAATGGCATTTTTGGTTAATTTAGCTTTGATGTGTGGTCGATGGCTTTAAGCATACTATCAATTGACTTTGTTTGAACAAGGCATTTGGCTGACTGACTAAGTGAGTTTAAGCCTACCTTAGTTCAATTTGATTTCATGATCGATGACCCCACTGGCATTTTATCGATTAAGTTTGAAACATCACTAATGACTTGTGGGATTGGCTTAGTCAGTCATCATCAATAGCTTTTGGGGTTTGTTGAGCTTTGAAGTGTGGTTTAAAGCAATTTGGAGTTCTATTTGAACTTATTATGATTTAGTTTGAATGTAGTTTGACTCAATTTAGAGTTTTGTTCGAACTTGTTATGGGTTAGTTCAAAGGTTGTTTGGCAAAATTTAGAAATTTTTTTGAACTTGTTGTGGTTTAGTTCAAATATTATTTGACTTAATTTAGAGTACTATTCAAACTTATTGTGATTTAGTTCGAATATGGTTTGACTCAATTTGGAGTTTTATCCACCCTTTTTGTGGTTTAGTTTGAATGTTGATTGATTCAATTTAGAGTTTAATTTGAATTTATTTTGATTTAGTTTTAATATTGTTTGACTCAATTTAGAGTTCTATTCAAATTGATTTAGTTCGAATGTGTTTTTGACTTAATTTAGAGTTTAATTCAAATTTATTTTGATTTAGTTTGAATGTTGTTTGACTCAATTTAGAGTTTAATTTGAACTTGTTGTGATTTGACTCAGTTAGTGTCCAATTTAAACTTCTTTTGATTTAGTCTAAAATATTGTTTGACTCATTTAGAGTTTAATCCAATCGTCTTTTGATTCTAAATTGAGTTGATTTGTACTCAAATTAGTCTATGTTTGGATTGGTCAAGGCTTGACTTGACTAGGGTTGGATCTGAACCTAGGTCATCAGTTTTTTGACTAAAATGAGTAATTGGTTGGGGTACGGATCAATGGGCAAAAAGGGTGTCATTCTAGGTTAAATTGAAAAGAACGACTAGTTCAGGTGTTAGTCTTCCAATAGAGAGGGCTCTTCTCCTAGTTTACCAAAACAAGATGATTGATTGGGGTACCAATTGCCCAACAAAGAATCTATCGCTTCTTGGATTCTTTGGTTTACCAAAACTAGTCAATCGGTTGAGGATACCGATTGATCAATAGACCTTTGCCAGCTATGATTTATCAAGACTGATCCATCGATCGAGAGTATTTTTGCACATCTTGACTAGTTTTTAGTCCATTTGAGAGGAGCATGGGAGAGGAGTAGGGACCTCATAGGAAACAAAAAAAATGGGAGAATTGAGAGACAAAAACAAAGAGAAAAGACGAAAGGTATGAACTCACCAATTTGTTTTGTTGATGAAATTCCCCTTTTTCATGCCTTCTCTAGCCCTCCATCTTTAGTTTCATCCTGTCTTCCTCATCTCCTCATTCTCTTTATCTGTGTGTGTATTTTGTTTGATCTTTGCAATTTTTATAGGGCTGAGAGTATTTTTCAAAATGAATCATTGGTTGATTTGAATTCTTGATCTGATTGGATTATCTTTTCATTTTTTGCAATTAGATTTTGAATTTGGATATTTGATTGATATATATTTGAGATTACAATTTGCTTTACTGAAAATTTTGTTGGTTGCTAATGAGAGTGGATAGAGATTTGTGGCTTGAATGGTCATTCACTTGCTTGGGAATGATTGTTTCCACTTGCCAGAGCATTATTGATTTTGCTAAATTATTCAAAATTGGTTGATGATGTCGTATCTTAGTTTTTAGCTCAACTTGCAAGTCTTGACATTTTAGGAGGAATCCTAGCATCCAAGGGGTAATATGCACGAGACTCAAAAATTTTGTGCATCATGATTGAGATGTGGAATCATGCTACAAACACCTTCCATACTTTGTACAGTAAAGTCAGTACCTTTCTATAAGATATAAGATAGCTAATTAGGATTCCTATCCTTGGGAGCTTTTATGATGCATATATCCCTACTAATTGCAACATAAGTCTTGACATCAGTTACACTTTGCATGATCTCTTTAGAATTTATGATTGGATGGCAATACATTTTCAAATAATCACAAGTGGGTGTACTTTGATTATTGAATTAAACCTTTTTATGAGAGAGCTTTGATGAGCGAGCAAATTAGATTCGATCAGGTTATGGATGACATGGGCAACATCCTTCAAAATTTTGGCCCGGAGACTTGTTTTGCTACTTTTATCAATCTATTGCTTTGTAGCTTTATTATGCTGCACCACAAGTTGTACACTCACTCGGATACATTTGCAATGGCTTGTAGGATGGTGTATAGAAAAAAGGTTTTTCTAGCTCTTGCAGTGCTAGGCTTAATATGTACGACTCTCAAATCAATGGTGGAAATCCCTATAAGGCTAGGTAATTCTTCGAATTAGTTTCCTATTCATTTTCTTTATGTTTGGATTTATGCCTAATTTTAGAGGACATATACCAAGTTGGAGTCTAGTGATGAAATTAAGAAGCTATGTCTCTTATATTTAATCCTTGTATCTAAGATGATTCAAATAATGAATAAAATTGCTTCCCCTTATTCTTTCAGAGAGGCTACATGTATGTGTGAGATCCTCAAAATTTTCCATGTCAAGCTTATTTTTATACTCTTTTTGAGTCTAACGTGCTAGAGGATGTAGCTCATCTTCTATCATCTCTAGAAGCTTATGAGTATATTATTTCATTTAGAGATGTAGTGCTTCCACTTTGCTTGGGGGGACACTTGGCTGTACAATCTTATAATCCATAAAGATTCTGCCTACAATTTGGGTATGATGAAGTCTTTCCTAAGAATGTTCCTACTCCTCTGCCGCAATTATGTCTAGGCCAATTGACCAGCTATTGGTTACACCTTACTTGTCTCGAAGACTATTTAGAGTATTATATTCCTGACGTTAAGAGGAAAGTTAAGATTTTTTAACTATACACCACAACATAGTTTAATAAGATTAGGGGATATTTTTGCACTAATCTAGGGTTTTTATTAAAAAATGAGCTAGATTTACGTAGCAAGGAGAAGCAAATAATCAATAGCAAAGGATCAAAGTGGTAGAGGATTCAAGAAACTCAAAAAGCCCTAACTTGTAAATTTGCTAACTCTGGACTTGGTAGAGAGAGGATCATCTCCCTTAAAGCATTGATGATGGTTGTTTTTAAGGTAATACAAGTCCCAAATTAAGTCCAAGGTGAGAGAAACTTTGATTTGTATGTGACCCTCCTATTCCTAATGCACTTGAGCATTTAGTGACATATGCAAGAGGTGTAGGATCAAGATCGTCGTCACTACTTTCATTACCTACACCATCTCAAGATTTGATTTCTTCATCCCCCATGCTTACCTACGAGATAATTGATATAAATATTGTGCTGTAGGTGACCCTTCCTTCATTGGCATTTGCTCATCAATCTTCCAATATGGACTTGAATAGAGAGGTCAGACCTACTACACCATTGCCTACACCAGCTATCCATTCGTCAGAGGTGGTGCCCAAGGGGGGATCGAGTCTATAGGTTCTGATTATTCTCTCATCCTATGTTTATTTTCTTTTCATTCTTCTTTTCTAGCTGAGAACCTATCTCCTATCAAATGAATCAAACAAGGATTTTGGAGGCCTTCCTGATGATATTTTAGATTCAGATAGTGAGGAACATTTGGACTTTACTATGTCCATCATTGTATCTATACTAATTTAAGCTTTTGCTACAAACATGGTTTTCTGGGTCATGTTTTAGTTGAGGGATGTTTAAATTCATGGGTATTCATCCACTATCACTATCATCAAGTGGTGGTTCACTACTTTATTTCTTATCTTAAGGATTTTTTATTCATAATTCCTTTTTCTCACATAACATTTATTCTCAAATGATAATGGAGGAGCATGAGTGGGTGACTATTGAGTTGTCATGGTTATGGGAAGACATTATTAAGCTTTATTTATTTTAAGATTATCATTATCCTCTCCATATAGGATTTCCATTGGCTTTTATTTGTGTCAGATTTTATTTGCAATCTTGTGTTCCTTGCATCCTAATTCAAAGTGGACCTCAGCACAATGAAAATGGATTTGCCCCTTTTTAAATAAAAGTGACTTAGTTTGCCACACTGAACAGATTAAACTTAAACTACCAATGAAAGTGGATTTAACTTGTCATATGAAAGTGGTGAAAGTGAGATTAATTTACCACGTAAAAACAGACTTGATTTTCTATGTGAAAGTGAGCTTGATTTACCATGTGAAAGTGGGCTTAATTTACTACATGGAAGTGGATTTGATTCACCATGTAAAAGTAGGCTTAATTTGCCACATGAAAGTGGATTTAGTTTACCACATGAAAAGGGATTTGATATCCCATATAAAAATGAGCTTAATTTTCCATGTGAAAGTGAACTTAATTTGCCATATGAAAGTAGATTTGGTTCACCATATAAAAGTGGGCTTGATTTGTCATGCGGATGTTGACTCGATCGTCGCACCAAATGGACGGGATTTCATGTTTGTGTTTTGCTTCAAGTAATATGGAGCACATATTTGATTGGGCATTCTTTTTAAAAATGTAGGACATTCTGTCATATGCAAAACATAAATATTTTTATGTTATTATTGTTGCCTCCAAAAACTTATGCATAATACCTCTTTAGGAATCAGATATTGATTAGTAGCATAGGTCATTTTCCTTTATCGTCAATCAGCACATAAGATTCTCCGTCAAATATTTTTTTGACAACATAAGGGCTTTTCCAATCAAACTAATTTTGCCTTTCTTGCTTCAATTTGGAATTAAGGGTTTTTTTATTACCAAAACTATTTCTCCATTCTAAAAATATTTGAGTTGGTCATCTTGTTATAGGTCCTGAACATTTTTGCTACATATATTTTTTAGATTTTGCTGAGCTACAAGACTTATTTCATTCAATGAGTCTAACTTATCTAAATGAATATAAATTTTTTTTGTTATTTTCTCTTACACTACAATGCTTAGAGATATTATAATACTATCGATAATTATATGTGCTTCATATCTGACACTACAAGCGTGGACAATAAAACTTTTATTACTGGCAATATAATACTAATATTGTACCACTATTATATTGCTATAGTGGGCCTATATTATTATTACTATACTTTTGTAGTACTTCTATTACTATTACTACCATATTACTTCCACTAATACTACAACTATTAAATTTATACTATAGTGCTTCTATCATGCTAACGTAATACTATTATACTAATACTACTACTATGCTACTATTAGCATTTCTATAACTATACTAGTACAATTTATAATATACTACTATTATTACTACATTGTCACTATTATACTATTTATACTACTACTATACTACAAACAGTACTAATACTAGTACTACTTCAACTTTTACTACTACTATTATACTAATATAACAGTACTCTTATACTCCTACATTATAACTACAATATTACTATTTTAGTAGTATTATATTATTATTATACTATTATACCATTAGTATTAATATACTACTATTAGTATAACTATGATTATACTATTACTGCTATACTAGTAGTTCTATATAATTACTATTAGTAGTATACTACTATTATTTATATTATAATACTATTATTACTATAGTGCTATTATTATACTATTAGTATTACTATTATACTATAGAGACTACTATTACTATTACTACTACAAATATGTTACTTCTACTGTTATTACTAATATACTACCACTACACTCCTACTTTATAACAACTATACGACTACAAATAGTAGTACTATTACACTGCTATTATAGTGTTGTTACATTACTATTATACTATTATACCATTAATATAACTACATTACTACAAATACTACTATAACTATACTATTACTACTATGCTAGCAATTCTATATTACTACTATTTGTAGTATATTACTATTATTTGTAGTATATTACTATTATTATACTATCATTATTATACTATTAGTATTATTACTGTACTACGAAAATTGTTATACTTGTATTCGCACTACTATATTAGTAGTACTGTTATTACTACTACTATTATTATTAGTACTACTACTATACTACTACTGTTATTATTATAATTGCTATGACTATACTACTACTATAATTATTACTACTACTAATACTAAATTATAATATTACAACTATACTACTATTACAATATTATCCTACTATACTATCATCTTACTACTACTAATGGTACTATTATGACACTACTATTATAATATTGATATAATACAGTTATACTACTAGTATAGTAGATCTACTATACTACTATACCCATTATACTACTACTCCTATTATTGTTCTTCTACGACTACTACGCTATTACAACTAGTATACTAGTAGTACTACTACTATACTACTACTAAAATTATATTTTTATTATCATACTACTACTGCTATTGCCATCCTATAGTTATACTAATACTAGTAGTATACGACTTAGATATTACTAATATACTTCTTTTATTATTACTACTACTTACCACTATAATATAATTATGCTATTACTACCATATTGCTATAACTACTATTACTACTACAGCTAGTACTACTATTATACTATACTAATCTTATATTACAATTTTATATTATTATACTATATTATTATATTACTAGCATGCTACTATTACTGTTTCTATTATACTTTTTCTATAGCACTACTACTAGTACTACTACTATACAATACTAATAGTATACCACAATTCAATATTACTATAATATTCTATTATATTACTACTATGCTACTATTATTACTACTACAATACTACCTCTATGCTACTAATATATTATTATTATTACAACTATCATGAACTACTACTATATTACTATATTACTACTATATTGATACTATCCTACTTTTATCTACTAAAATACTATTATTATTTTTAGTACAGCTTATTAATACTATATTTCTATACTACTTCTGCTATATTGCTAATATTACTACTACTTCTACTACTACTATACTATTGTTATTACTAATACTACTATTATATTATAATGATGTTATAGTACTACTTTATAGTACTCTATTATACTATTATACCATTATTACTATCATACTACTACTATTATAACTATACTACAATTATACTAATACTACTTCTATACTGCCAATATGTTATTATCACTACTACTATCTACTACTACTATACTATAACTCTACTTTTATGATATTACTACTACTAAAGGTGTCAAATGGGTCGAGCTAGACTGGCACAGTTTATTTTATAGGGTTGCCAAAATTATTTCACATCATGATCAACCTTGCTCAAAAATATAACCAGCTGTGCCCCAAAATTATTCCGCATGGCCTACATCCTATAGGCCTGCGGGCCGTCGAATGGCTAGCCCTTTCTTACAAATTTTTTGAATATATATATATGATGAAAAAAGAGAATTTAATAATAGATCAGGATAGTCCATGGGCTATGTTGTGCTTGGCGCAATTGTGTCGCGAGTCATGCATGACATTCGAGCTACTCGAGGAGCGACAAGCCTAGCCTGGCATATAGGTCGTGTTAGACAAAGACAGAACATTGTCGATTTTGGGCCGTGGCCCGTTTTAACATGTCTAGCTACTACCACTTCTATTTCTACTCTTATACTACTATTACTATTGCTATTACTATACTACTATTTTACCGCTCCTACTAGTGTTATACTACTACTTCTATTATACTACTATATTACTACTATAATTACTACTTCTATAATGTTATATTAAATATTATAGGTTACTACTATTATACTATATTTATGCTATTACTACTACTACTAATATTGTTATACTACTATTTAATTATACTACTACTATACTACTACAACTACAATTACACTACTATACCACTAAACTATTATATTACTACTACTATACTATTAGTATTACAATAACTATTATACCATTATACTAACTACTACAACTACTATATTATTATACTATTCTATTAATATACCACTATAGTTCTACTACTATAATAGTATTACTGCTATTACTACTACTATGCTACTATACTACGAACAAAATATGACTAGTATTGTTATACTACTATTTTACTACTACAAGTACTTTTCTACCATATTGATATATTAATATACTATCATAATATACTACTACTAGTATTGCTGCTACTGCTATTATACTATAATTATTATTAGTATATTACTACTACTAGGACTGCTATGCTACTACTATTATGCTACTACTAGTATACTGTCATTTCTACTACTACTATACTACTACTATATTATTAACATTACTACTATTATTATACTACTACTACTACTACTCCTATACTACTACTATTACTAATATACTTCAATACTACTACTAGTACAATTGTACTACTGCAACTATACCACTACTTCTGCTATACTACTACTACTATTATACTACTTTAACTATTCTATTATTATAATTCTGCTACTACTGTTATACTACTATCACACAATTACTACTACTACTACTATACTAGTACTACTTTTATACAACTACTACTATATTACCAGTGTATTACTACTACTATTATACTACTACTAGTATACTATGTATTACTACTACCATACTAATATTATTACTACTACTATTATACTACTAGTACTATTATACTAATAATACTATATAACTATACTTCTGCTATTACTACTACTACTGCTATGCTACTACTTGATGCATCAGCTAGTGACAACCAAATTCAAAAGAATATTAGGCTAATTATTAGGTCAAATATCAGGCTGGGTCAAACCCCTTTCCTTCAAGGATAAGTGGGCCAGCCTATATGGAGTTCTACTTTATCCTATTAGAATCTTCTTAAGTGAAGCATTATGCCATTTGACTAAATTAAATGCTTCTCGAAATTCTAGGAATCTTTCAAAATTCTAAGGGTCTTTTAACTAGTTTTCAATGAAAACCTTTAGTATTTTGAAGTGCTATATTTATTATATTTTATCTCATACCTATAAGCTATTCCTTTTAATCGAACTTCTTTGAAGTTAGTTCTTGAATTAAATTTCAAGTCTTATCAATTCTTATACCTTGAATTCCTTCAAGCATGTCAAATTTCTCCAATTTCTTATCTTAGGTGTAGTTGCTTGCATTGTCACATTGGTGGAGAGCTTGCTCATCATCTGTCTCTTAGCTAAGGTATCATTATTTTATATTATCACCTTGATGACAACTAACTTATCTTTTTATTTATTCCTTAATTTGTTATTTTTCTTTTGCTTTGCATGTCATCTTATCTAAGCATATCTATCACCACCACCACCACCACCACTACGACTATTACTACTACTACTATTATATTATTATTATTCTACTACTATACTACCACTACTACTACTATTACTAAAACTATGAATGAGATAAAGGAGATGCACTCTTTATGCAACACTTCAGTTGGCCTGAACTGGTGCTCTACGAACCACCACTACTAATTCTAAACTTGCATAACCAGCTAATCCCTAGAGTTAAGTTCTTTATAGACCTCACAGATAGAGATGAAGAAGTACTCGTGTTCTTGGTTTGAAAACTGTCGGTGCTCTTATTGTATACCAGTGGCAATCAGCACCTAACTATACTCATCCAAAAGGTAGCATAACGTTTTGTCATACTCCACCTTCTTCTTTGCCTTGGATAGCTCCATCACCATCTCAGAAGGTAGTAGATTCAAAGAAGAAGAAGAAGTGGAAGGGAACGACAAAGCCTAAGGGCCAAGACCAAGCATGGAAGCTTTGTCAAGCTAGATGACAAACTCAGTTGTCTTGCTTCAAGCTTCATCACAAACTTTAAAAATTGAAACATAAATACTGGCCAAAACTAAAATATTTCAGTCAATTTTAAAAACCTTGATCTAAATATGAGCTTGATTGCTACATAAAATAGACTTTGCTTGCCATGTGGAATTGGACTTGAATTGTCAATAAATATAGACTTAATTTGCCATGTGAAAGTGGACTTTTGTTAATTAAGTGCAAGTGGAGTCAATTTGCCACATAGAATGGACTTTATTTGTCATATGGAAGTAGGCATGATTGGCCATGTGAAAGTTGACTTGATTCATCGTGTAAATATGGATTGCCACACAATATGGACTTTAATTTGTCATATGAAAGTGTACTCAAATTGGCACATAAATGTGAGCTTAGTCATTATACAAAATGGACTTTGTTTGCTACATGGCAATGGACTTTATTTACTATGCAGATACGGGCTCGATTGCCACACAAGATGAACGTTGTTTGCCATGTGAAAATGGACTTTGTTTGTCATAACAATGTATTCTTTCATTCCTAAAGTCAACCTAGGTCATTGGCAGGCAAGGGTGGTCGTGGGATTCTGACTCCACCATATATCATCAACTACAATCCTTTTCTTCTAATGGGCATTGTAGGTGATCAAAAATTGACTTCTTCCTATTGCCAAATCTCTAGAGAACTGATACCCTATTTTATGCCAATAGACTCTCCACTTTGTTATTGAGGTTTGAGATAACAACATTTGGTCTTGGTCCTTTAAATGGGTTTGGCTCTTTCTCCTAGGCAAACTTAGTCTTTGCCCCTTGGGTGATAGGTCTTTGCCCCTTGAATAGGAGCTGAGGAGTTAATCTATTCTTATGTAAACTTTGATTGCCCTTATAGATCATTGGTTGAGGAATGTGTACCACAAATCCTTTATTGAGGATAATAGTGTAGGATGGGGTTGGGGACTCACTTGAGGATGACATTTCCCATTTTTCAATAAAAAAATCAACTATTAATTTTCTGCATTTATTCTTTTATGATATGTTTAGTCTAAATAGGTTTTTACACTTGGAGGGGAAGCCAATCCTACCAAACATTCCAAAATTTATGGAGCCAAAATTGGCCACCTAAGATACTACGAGACCCAAAAGAATAATTCCGAAGTAACAAATGAGAATTTCAGATGGTTTGAGTGCACAATTAGATGTAGTAGTGTAGCAATAGTAATAGTATCATATAAATATACTAGTAGTAGTTATAGTAGTAGTATAGTAATATTAGTACAATAGTATAGTAATAGCAGTCATTGTAATAGTTGTAGTAGCGATAGTATAGTTGTGACAGCAACAAGATAGCATTATAGTAGTTGTTTACACGTATAGTAATAGTATAGTAGTTGTTTAGTAGTAGAGTAGTAGTGTTAGTAGTAGTCTGGAGTAGAAGTAGTAAAATAGTAGCAATAATAGTAGTGGTACTAATAGTAGTATAATAGTATAGTAGTAGTAGTAGTGTAATAGTAATAATAGTATTCTAGTAATATAAAAGTAGTAGTATACCAGTAGCAGCAGCAGCAGTAGCAATAGTAGAGAAGTGGTATGGCCTAGTTGTATAATGGCAATATAGTAGCAATAGTAATAGTAGTATAGCAGCAGTATAATAGTAACAACAATGGCAGTAAGTAGCAGTGTAATAATAATAGAGTAGTAGTATAGTAACAGTATAATATACTAATAATGTTAATAGTAGTAGTAGTATAGTAGCAACATTAGTTATAGTAGTATAGTGTGGTAGTAATATAATAGTAGTAGTAGTATATTATAGTAGTAATAGTAGTATATTATTAGTATATTGGTGAAAGTATAGTAGTAGTTGTAGTATAATATAGCAATATAGCAGTAGTCTACTTAGTAGTAGTACTAGTAGCAGAGGTAGTACTATATTGATAGTAGTGATAGTATAGTAGTATGCTAGCAGTAGTTGTCATGGTAGTATTGTTGTAGTAGTAGTATAATGGTAGTATGCTGATAGTCGTAATATAATAGTAATATTAATATAGTACTATTATAGTAGAAGTAGAATTATATTAGTAGTTGTATTAATAGTACTAATAGTAGTAGTAGTATAGTAGCAGTAATATTGTAGTAGTTCCAGTATCATTATTGTTGTTATTATTATTGTAGTAGTAGTTGTAGTATGGTAACAATAATATAGTACTATAGTAGTTATAAATTGTAGTTGTAGTAATAATATAGCAACAATATAGCAATATAGTAGTAGCTTAATATTGCAGTTGTATGAATATTAGCGGTATAGTAGTAGTAGTATATTATTATGGTAGTAATAGTAATAATAGCAGTAGTAATAGAGTAGTAGTAGTAGTACTAGCATAGTAATAGTAATAACAATACTATTATAGCAATAATTGTAGTATAGTTATAGCATAGTAGTATATTCATATTAGGGTAGAAGTATAGCAATAGAAGCAAATGTGGTACTTATACTAGTATAGTCATAACATATTAGTAGTATTATAGTAGTAATATTGTAAATGTAGTTATTGTAGTAGTAATTTAGGAGTAGAAATCATATAGCAGTATAGTAGTAGTGGTATAGTAGTAATAGTTTAGTATAATAGCACTACTAGTAGTAGTAATATAATTTTGGTAGTATTAGTGAAACAGCAACAATAGTATAATTGTTGTAGTATAGTTGTAGTATAGTAATATAGTAGTAGTATTAATAGTCGTAGTGGTACTATAGTTGTAGTAGTAATATTAGTAATATATTGGCAGAAGTCATATAGTAGTAGTACTTGTATATTAGCTATAATATAAGCGTATTAGTAATATAATAGTAATTGTTGTAATAGTAAATGCAGTAATATATTAATAGTAGTAGTATAATAGTAATATGTAGTAGTAGTGTGTTAGTAGTAGTATAATAGTATAATTATGCTAGTAGTGTTCTCAAGTATTGGCTTTGTGGTTGTACTAATCTCTTCTATGTGAGATGTCGTTTGTTCGAACCTTGCTTAAAACACAACTTTAGTGGTAAATCACAGTTGCTCAAAAAAAAAAAATATTAGTAGTATAGTTGTAGTATAAGAGTAGTATTAGTAGCATAATGGTCATGTAGTAGTAGAAGTATACTACTAAACTAGTATAGTAATATACTATAGTAGCAGTATAGTAATAGCGGTGATATAGTATTATGGCATAATACTATAGTATAGTAGTGGTATAATAGTACTATAGTTATATAGTACAATAACCTAGTATTTTAGTATAGTATTAATATAATATAGTAGTATTAACAATAGTTGTATTATACCAATACTAGTTGTAGTTGCAATATGGTATAACAGTAATATTGTAGTAGTAGTATTAGCATAGTAGTTTTAAAGTTGTAGTAGTATTGTATTAGTAGTAATCGTGAAAGTGGTATAGTATACTAGCAATATAGAAGTAGCATTAGTATAGTTATTGTATAATAATAATAGTATAAAATATTGTATATCAATCAAATATAGTAATATTTTAGTAGTATGGTATGGTATTATACTAGTAGTATAGCATCGTATTTGTACTACTAGTAGAAGTAATAGTATAATCATTGTAGCAGTAGTGATATTATTGTAGTAGTAGCATACTCGTATAGTAGCAGTAATATATTCGTATCGTAATAAAAGTAGTGGTGGTAGTAGTAGTATAGTAGCAGTAAATTATATAGTAGTCGTATAGCAGTGGTATTATAGCAGCAGTTAGAGTAGTAGTAGTAGTATAATAGTAGCATAGTATTAGTAGTAAGAGTAGTAGTAGTACTAATAATTGTTATTATATAATAATGGCAAGTTCGGACTAAAAGTCTATTTGGATGAAAGGCTAGCCCGTGGGGCTCGTTTTAAAATCCAATTGGTTTAGGGTTAGCCTATAGGGTTTTCTAAAAATCAAACTCTTACTAAAAGTCTAGCCTGTGGGCATGCCTAAAAGTCTAATTGACTAAAGAATAATCTGAAGGCTTGCTTGTAAGTCTAAATCAATTAATGGCTAGGCTACGAGTAGCCTGAAAGCCAAAGCAACTTAAGGTCAACCTATAGTCACACCCAAAATCATTATGATAATGCGAGGGCTCTCAAACAAAAAAAGTTGATAAATATAAATTATTTAAATGGCTATACCATATTGATTTCAAGTTAGCTTGACTGAAACAAATGAACCAAATTAAAGTGACTCTAACAAAGCACCAAATGAATTTGAATTGATAAAAACAAATGGACTGAAACTAGTCCAAACGAGTAAAAGAGCTTTACACTAAATAACCGACGATTATACTCAACCATAACTAGAAAAGCTCTACTAGTCAATCAATACCCTCAATCGATCGACCACTTCTAGAGAACCAAGAAATTGTAGGTCTATGCTAGGTGACCAGTACCTCATTTCATGACTCTATATGGGAACTAGTGTAATAACTCCTCAATGTTATTTCACCAATTTTTAACCAGTTTAATTGGGGTAGCATTCGAGCGGTATGATAGTTACAATCAGAGTCCATACAAACATTCTCACAAATAAAAGGAGCTTTTTTGAATTAGGTTTGGAGGAATCAGCAAAAAGATGACTATTATAGACCTCGTTTCAACACTAAAGTGTGATAATGAATCAGTCTTGGAGTATATCACACGGTGGAGAAAACTTATTATCGGGTGTGAACAATCCATAAGTCTATTTGAACTTGTGAATCTAGTACCTAGTAACTTAAGGAAGAACTAGTTGGCACTGTACCTAAGTGTTTCTTCTATCCATACTTTCCAAAAACTTATTGTACAAGTCAAGAAGTTGGAGTGGATTGGTCCATCACCTTAGCTGGTTCACAAAATCTGACACTAGAAAAGCCTTCAACCACACTTCAAAGCTAGGCCAAATCGAAAGCTATTAGTGATGCCTAGCTAAGCTAATCCCAAAGGTCACTAGGGACACCACAAATATAATTAACAACATGTTAATAAGGCCATCGATTATTAAATCAAAAATAAAATAGAGTCAATTGACATCATGCTTAAAGTCATCGACCACACTTTAAAGCTAAGCCAAGTGAAAAGTTGTTGGTAATGCTTACCTAAGCCAACCCCAAAAGCTATTAGCGATGCCTCAAACTTAACCAACATGCCAATGAGGCCATCGATTTTCGAATCACATCAAACACCAAAAGCCATTGGTGACACCTTAAACTTAATTAACTACACACCAATAAGGCACTGACTACTACTATACTATAGTGATGCTACACTACTATTTTATACTACTTTATTATACTATTTTACTACTACTACTACTACTACTACTATTCTATAATTATACTACTACTATTATGAAACTATTTCTATACTACGAATATACTATTGCTACTACTACTACCTGCTACTACTACACTACAACACTACTACTATGATAGGAATACTACTAAAGGTGTCGAACGGGCTGTGATGGGCCATCATGGTTTATTTTATTAGGCTATTGAAATAATTTTAGGCCATACTCAGCATGACTGAAAACATTCACGAGCCATGCCCAGCATAGCCCACGAAAAAAGAAACAAGCATCAGGTATGGCCCGCAGCCCACAAGCTTGTGGGTCATGTCGCACCTTGCCCATTTTTTAAAAAAAATTTAAAAAATATATTTCGATATATATTGTAATAATATAAGTAGTAGTAAGGTATAACTTAGTGAGTGAGGTTCTTGGACATTCTTCCAAAGACTAGTGTTTAATTCTGCGCTCGGGAAAGATAATTTCATAATGTTCCAGGAAGGCCCGCGAGTTATGCAGTGCCCAACCAACTCATGTTGTGGGTTGTGCCTGGCCTTTGGGCTACTTGGGGAGTGCGAGACTGAAGTTAGCATCTAGGCCATGACAAAGACTATCCGAATATGGTAGATTTAGGTCATGCCATACATGGCCCATTACTGCCCATGTTGGGCTAACTCAATGGCTAGAAGCTCATTTTGACATGTCTAACTACTATTATACTACTGTTACTATTACTATACCAATACTATAGTACCACTTACTAGTATTATCTACTACTATTATTATCCTACTACTACTATTATCCTACCATGCGGAGGTCTAGTTTAGCCTATCTGAAGCTTCATAAATGGAGCATTGCCCCATTTCACTAAATTTAATGTTACTTGAAATACTAGGAGCCTTTTAGAATTCTGAGGATCTTTCAACTAGTTTCCAATATAATTTTTTACTATTTTGAAATGTTGTATTTATTATACCTTATCTAGTACCTATAAGTTCTCCCTTTTGATCCAACTTCTTTGAAGTTGGGTTCTTGAATTGAATTTCAAGGCTTATCAATTCTAATAACTTGAATTCCTTCGGGCATGGCAAATTACTCTTATCTTAAGTGCAGTTACTTGTATTATCACATTGGTGGTGAGCTTGCTTATCATTTGTGTCTTATCTAAGTTACAATTTTTCTACATTATCACCTTGATTTTGAGATATTTATCTTTTCGTTTATTCCTTATCTCTAAATTCATTATTTTCTTTTTTGCTTTATTTGTCATCTTATCTAGGAATATCTATCACTACTACTACTACTATATTACTACTATGCTACTATAATACTATCACTACTACTAGTACTACTACTATGCAATTACTACTACTATTGCTAAAATCATGAATGAGATAAAGGAGATGTGCTCTTCTTGCAACACTTCAGTTGGCTTCACCGGGTGCTCCACCAATTGTTGTTGCTAAATATAGACTTGCATAACTAGCCAACCCCTAGATTTAAGTTCTTTATAGACCTCACAGGTAGAGAAGAGAAAACCATCGTGGTCTTGGTTTGAACGCTATTAGTGCTCTTATCATATACTAGTGGTGATCAGCACCTAATTGTACCCAGCAAAGAGGTAGCATAGCTTCTTCTCATACTCCAACTTCTTCTCTACCTTGGATAGCTTGATACCCATCCCAGAAGCTAGTAGATTTGAAGAAGAAGAAAAAGAAGAAGAAGTGGTGGAGCAAGTGATAGAGCCGAAGGGAGACCAAGCTTGGTAGCTTCGTTAAGTTGGATGACAAGCTCGGCTGTCTTGCTTCAAGGTTCTTCACAAACCCTAAAAATTTAAACCGAAGTATTGGCTGAAACTAAAATATTTTAGCTAATTTTTAAAACTTTAATCCAAATATGGGCTTGATTGCTATATAAAATAGACTTTGTTTGCTATATAGAAGTGGACTTGAATTGTCAGGTAAATATCAATTTAATTTGCCATGTGGAAATGGACTTTTGTTAACCACATGAAAGTAGAATGAATTTGCTATTTAAGTACAAGATGTCACATAGAATGGACTTTATTTGCCATATAGAAGTAGACTTGATTGGCTACATGAAAGTAGACTTGAATTGTCATCTAAATGTGGACTAGATCACCACACAATATAGACTTTAAATTCCCATAAAGAATTTTCATTGAATTGCCACATAAATGCAAGCTTGGTCACTGCACAAAATAGTTTATTTGCCATGTGAAAGTGGACTTTGTTAGCCGTGTAGATACAAGCTCAATTGCCACAAAAAATGGACTTTGTTTGCCATTTGAAAATAGACTTTATCTATCATAACATTGTATGCTTGCATTCCTAGAGTCAACTTAGGGCATTAGTAGGCGAGGGTGGTCGAGGGATTTTGACTCCACCATATATCATTAATGACCATTCTTGTCTTCTAAAGGGCATTGTTAGCGGTCAAAAACTAACTTTTTCCTATTGCCAAGTCTATGGAGGATTCATACCCTAGTTTGTGCCAATGGACTCTCTACTTTGTCATCAAGGTTTGAGAAAATAACATTTGGCCTTTGTCTCTTGAATAGGTTTGGCCCTTCCTCCCTAGGTGGACTTAGTCTTTGCCCTTTGGGTGAGAAGTCTCTTCCCCCTAAATGGGGGATGTCGAGTTAATCCATGCTTATGTAGACTATGATTGTCATCGTAGTTATCGTTGGTTGAGGAAAATATACCACAAACCATTAACTGGAGATGATAATGTAGGTTGTGGTATGAGAATCACTTGATGATGGCATTCTCCTTTCTTTTAATGAAAAATAAACCATTAGTTTTCTACATTTCTTTTTTTATTATGCATCTAGGCTAATTAGTTTTCTGCACTTGGGAGGTAAAGTCATGTACTACTAGATGTGCTAGAAATTACAAAGCTAAAATCTGCCACCTAGGATAGTGAGAGACTTCAAAGAGCAATCCCAAAATAGCAAATAAAAATTTCAGATGGTTTGAATTCACAATCAGGTGTAGTAGTGTAGCAGTAGTAGTAGTAGTATAGTATAAATATCATAGCAATAGTACAGTAGTAGTAGTAATAGTAATAGTATAGTAATATTAGTATAATAGTATAGTAATAGCAGTGATAGTAATAGTAGTAGTAGTAGTATACTTGTAGCAGTGACAGTATTGTATTATAGTAGTTGTATGCGAGTATAATAGTAGTATAGTAGTAGTATGGTAGTTGTATACTAGTATAATAGTAGTATAGTACTAGTATGGTAGTTGGATATGAGTATAGTAGTAAGTATAGTAGTAGTATAGTAGTTGTCTAGTAGTTGTCTAGTAGTGTAAGGTATAGCAGTAGTAATATAGCAATAATAGTAGTAGTGATAATAGTAGTATAGTAGCAGTATAATAGTACCAGTAGTAGTATAGTAATAGTATATTAGCAGCATTAGTAGTAATAGTATATTAGTAGTATAATAGTAATATAGTAGTAATAGTAATAATATATTAGTAGTCATAATAGAAGTATAATAGTGTAGTAAATTCTTCTATGTGAGAGATTGTTGGTTTGACTTACTTAAAGCATGGCTTTAGTAGTATAACCCAATCGATCAAAAAAAATTTATATTAGTAGTATAGTTGTAGTATGAAAGTAGTATTAGTAGAATAGTAGTAGCGAAGTAGTAGAAGTATGCTACTAATACTAGTATAGTTATATACTATAGTTGTGGTTAAGTAGTAGCATTAGTACTATGATAGTAGTACAGTATAATACTATAGTAGTAGTATAATAGTAATATAGTTATATAATACAAGAACATAGTACTTTAATATAGCAGTAGTATAGTGTAGTAGTACTAATAATAGTTGCATTATACCAATACTAATAGTAATTGTGGTATAGTATAGTAGTAGTATAGTAGTAGTAGTATTAGTATAGTAGTTATATAGTAATATTAGTAATATGATATCAGTAGTAGTTGAGGTAGTGGTATAGTATAATAGCAATATAGTAGAAATAGTATTGCTATAGTTAGAATATAATAATAATAATAGTATAAAAGTATAGTATAGTTGTATAATATAATAATATTGTAGAAGTATGGTATGACAATATAATAGTAGTATAGCAAAGTACTTATAGTAGTACTAGTAGCATTAGTATTGTAGTAGTAGCATACTCATATAGTAACAAGAGTTATAGTCACAGTGTAGTAACAGTAGCATATTCATATCATAGTAAGAGTAGTGATAGTAATAGTAGTATAATAATAATAATAAATTGTATGACAGTCGTATAGTAATGATATAGTAGTAGTTGGGGTAGTAGTAGTATAATAGTAGGATAATATCAGTAGTAATAGTAGTAGCAAGAGTAATTATTATTTTACAATACTGGCTAATACAAACTAAAGGTTAGACTACAAGCTCACTTGAAAGTCAATTCAGATAAAAGGCTAGCCTGTGGGCTCATCTAAAATTTAAACTCTTACTAAAGGCTAGCCTACGAGCACACCTAAAAGCCTAATCGGCTAAAGGATAGCCTATGGGCTTGTCTAAAAGTCTAAATTAGTTAATGGTTTGGTTGTGGGTAGCCTGAAAGTCAAAGCAACTTATGGTTAGCCTGTAGGCTCACTCAAAATCATTAAGATAGTTTGAGGGCTCTCAAAACTAAAATAAAATTGATAAACATAAATTATTTAAATGGCTCAACCGCATTGAACTCTAGTTAGTTTTGCTGAATCAAATAAAATAAACCAAAGTGATTTAGACAAAGCATAAATAAACTTGAAAGGTTAAAAACAAATGGACTGAAACTACTCCAAACGAGTAGAAAAGCACTCTATCGGCTAACCAAATGGCATACTCACCAAAACTAGCAAAGCCCTCTTAGTGAATCGATACCCTAAACTATTTGATCACTTTTGGTGAAACAAAAAATTGTAGGTTCTATATTGGGTGGCCAGTGTTGCAACCAATTGTCCAGTTCTGATAAAGTAAGAAAAGAATCGTCCCTATCAGATGACCAAAACCTAAACTAATCATCTAGTTCTATTGAACCTAAAATGACTCCCATTTTGCTTGGTTGACTAGTACCCCCATCGGTCATCTATTTTAGTAAAAAAACTAATGACTTAGATTTAGATTCAACCATAATCTGGTCAAGTCATCAGTCCAAATCATAGTTAATTCAGGTTGGAATCAAGTTAATATTGAACCAAAACATGTTCAAATTGAACTCCAATTGAGTAAAACAACATTCAATCTAAATCCAAATAGATCTCTAAATTGAATACCAATTGAGTCAAACCATAATAAATTCAAATTGAAATATGATTGAATCAAACAACATTCAAATTAAACCATAATAACTTCAAATAGAACTCTAAATTAAGTCAAACTATATTCAAACTAAATCATAATAGGTTTGAATAGAACTCTAAATAGAGTTAAATAACATTCAAACTAAATCACACCATGTTTGATTGGAACTCTAAATTGAGTCATATCACATTCGAACTAACTACAATATGTTTAAAAAGAACTCTAAATTGAGTCAAATCACATCTGAAATAAACCATAATAGGTTAGAATAGAATTTTGTCAAATGACAACCACTGAAAGTTCAAATAGAACACCAAATTGAGTCACACCACGTTCAAACTAAAACACAACAAGTTTGAATAGAATTGTAAATTGAGTCAAATTGCATTCAAACTAAACCACTACAAGTTTGAATAAAACTCAAATTTGAGTTAAACCATATTAAACTAAACCACAACAAGTTCAAAGAGAACTCTAAATTGAGTCAAACCACAATCGAACTAAACCATAATAAGTTTGAATAGAACTCAAAATTAACTCACATCACATTCGAAGTCACAATAAGTTTGAGTAGATCTCCCTTTTGATCTAAACCATAACAAGTTCGAGTAGAACACTAAATTAAGTCAAACCGCACTTTAAAGCTAAACAAAGCCCAAAAGCTATTGATGACACTTGGCTATGCTAACTTGAAAACCCATTGGAAATACTTAAAACTCAGTCAACAACATGCCAATGAGGCTATTAGTTATTGAACGAAGCCAATCAATAACATGCTTAAAGCCATCAGCTGAGCTTTAACACTAAACAAACCATAAAAGCCATTGGTGACGCTTTGCTAAGCCAACCACAAAAGTCATTACCAAATCCTCAAACTTAATTGACAACATATCAATTAGGCCATCGATTATTAGACGAAGTCAACCACTAATATGCTTAAAGCCATCAACCACACTTTAAAGCTAAACCAACCCTAAAATCCATTAGTAACACTTGGGTAAGACAAGCCCAAAAGCTATTGGCGATGCCTCAAACTTAGTTGAAAAAATTCCAATAAGACCATCGATTATCAATCAAAATTAACCAACAACACACTAAACGCCATCAACCATACTTCAAAGCTGAACTAATCCCAAAGGCCATTGGTTGCACTTGGCTAAGACAACCCCAAAAGCCATTAGTGATGCCTCAAACTTAATTAACAACAAGCTAATAAAGCTATCAATTATCAGACAAAATCAACTGATAATAAGCTGAAAAGTCATCAGACACACTTCAAAACTAAACCAACCCTAAAAGCAATTGGTGACGCTTGCCTATGACAACCCTAAAAGTCATTGGCAACATCTTAAACTTAACTGACAACACACCAATGAGGCCATCAATTATCAAAGGAAGTGAATTGATGATATGCTTAAAGTTATTGGCCATGCTTTAAAGCTAAACTAGCTCCAAAAGCCTTTGGTGATGCTTCAAATCTAGTTGATAACACACCAAAAGACTATTGATTATTAAATTAAAAATGTTTAGCATAAGCTATGGCCATTAACCATTTTCTCAAGTTAAGAATCAATAGTAGTTAATTAATAATAAATAAAAAGTCATTAGTAAAACTCCATATCTTAATGGGGTCAACTAACACAAGTCAAGACAATCAACGATACATTGAAATCAAGCAAAATCATTAACATCCACCAAATATCAAATGAAGCATCCATCTGAGTCAGGTTCAACTCGGTTCAGAACACAGGAGTGGGGCAATGGCAAGCATCAAGTTTTTCCTATTCCCTTACTAATTTTTTGTCATTCATGATTCTAAATTTAAATTCCTTAAATTATAATGCGAGGGTATGACCTTCCTTAAACCATGTACCCCTTTTCTCAAACCAATTAATCATGTTTTCTTCTTTCATGTCTCTATTTTTATTAGCTAGGTTCCTTACTTTAGGATGTTCCAGACAACTATCAAGGTGATTAAAATAGGGGCTTGTATTTGTTGGGAAGTCATGTTCCCACAAAACTCTAGATTGCACACTAAAATCAACATATGTTTTTTATTTGTTATTTTGAGATTACTTTGTGGAGTCTTCGCCATCCCAAGTTGACAATTTTGTCTCTACACCAGGTTACACTTGAACTAAAACCAGGCCACACTTTAACTTAAACCAAAACTAGACCAAGTTGAATAAAATCATCTTGAACTTGAACCCCAAGTCCATTAAGGTTCGAACCCAAACCTAGTAAGGGTCCAACTTAGGTTGAACCCAAATCCATTAACATGTTGAACAATGATCCATCAAGAACCTAATCAGGGTTGGATCAAAGATTAATTATGGTTAGTCTACAACATGCTCAAAGCTATTGGCAATGCCTCAAAGTTAATTGACAATACGCTAATGAGACTATCGATTCCCTAATCGAAGATAATTAGAATAAGTCAAGGGTGCCAATCATTTTTTCAAATCAAGCAAACCTAAGGTAGGCTTGAACTCACTTAGTTAGTCAGTCTTATGCCATGTTTGAATATGGTCAAGTAACAATATGCTTAAAATTATTAACCACACTTTGAAGCTGAGCCAACATATGCTCAAAAGCCATTGGCAATACATCAAACTTACTCAACAACATGCCAAAGAGACTATCGATTATCAAATAAAAAATGCTCATCATAAGATAAAATTGCTAACTATTTCAAATCAAACTAAAGGTAGGTTTAAACTCACTTAGTATGTTAACTCAATGGCCTGTTCGAAAGAAATCAACTAGCATCATCCATAAAGTCATTGGACACACTTCAAGCTCATCCAATATAGGATTAAACCCAATGGTGATGCTTCAAATATAATTAAAGCTATTGATTATCAAATAGAAATGGTCAGCATTAGCTAAGGCCATAGTCCATTATGAACCAAATCGTTCTAAAGGCAAGCCAGAACTTGCTTAGTTAATCAGCCAAATGTCATGTTTGAAAGAAATCAATCAACAACACATTTGAAGCCACTAGCCACAATTTGAAGCTAAGCTAACATGCGCTCAAAAGCCACTAAGAATGCCTCAAACTTAATGATAATAGTAGTAGTATAATATTTATACGATATCATTAGTTGTATAGTAGCCATAGTATTAGTAGTATAGTAGAAGTGTGATGGTAGTATAGTTGTAGTAGTCATAGCATTGTTATAGAAGTAGTATAGTAGTAGTAATAGTAGTATTAGTCGAAGTATATTAGTAGTAGCGATATATTAGTTGTAGTAGTAGCAGTACAGTAATACTAGTAGTAGTAATATGATATTAGTTGTTGTAGTTATAATATAGTAGTAATAGAAGTAGTAGTTATTGTATTATAGTTGTAGTATAGTAGTAGCAATAGTCATAGTGATAATAGCCGCAGTAGTATTAGCAGTAGCAGAAGTAATCATGGTTGTATAGTAGTTGTGATAATGTAATAATAGTAGCTATAGTAGTATTATAGAAGTAGTCGAGTAGTAGTATTATAGTAGTTAAAGTATAGGAAGAGGAGTAGTAATAACAATAATATAGTAATATAATAGTAGTAGTTTACTAGTAGTAATATAATAGTAGTACTAATAGTAAAAATATGGTAGTAGTTGTAATAACATAGTAGTAATTGTAAAAGTTGTAATATAATAGAAGTAGAATAATAATAGAAGTATAGAAGTTATAGTAGTAACGGTAGTACAGTAGTAATAACAATATAGTTGTATTACTATAATTGTAGTAGTAGCATAGTACTAATTGTATAATAGTAGTAATACAGTAGTAGTATTTAGTATAATAGCAATAAAAGTATAACAGTAGTATAGTAGTTATAGTATAGTAGCTCTAGTAAAAGTATCGTAGTAATAATTGTAATATTAGTAGTAGTATAGTAGTTGTAATAGTAGTATAATAGTACTGTTTTTGGTAGTATAGTTATAGTAGCGCAATAATAATAAAAGTATAATAGCAATAGTAGCAGTATAGCGGTAGTAATCGTTGTAGTATTGTAGTTACAGTATAGTAGTAGTATAATAGTAGTATAGTATTTGTATCGTAGTCATTATAGTAGTAGTAGTAGTATAGTGGTATTATTGTAGTAAAGTAACAGTAGTAGTATATTAGTAGAGTCATAGTAGTATTAATAATAATAGTAGTAGTATTACTATAGTAGGAATAGTAGAAGTAGTAGTACAGTACTATCAATAGTATAATGGAAGTAGTGGTATAATAGTAGTAGTAGTACTAGTATATTAGTATAGTGGTAGTAGTATTAACAATAATAGTAGTAGTTGTTGTATAGTACTAGTTATAGTTTAGTAGTAGTATCATAACAGTAATTGTAACGGTATAATAATAATAGTGGCATAATATTAGAAGTGATAGTTGTGTAGCAGCTATAATAGTAATATCGTAGTAGCAGTGGTGGTAAAATAATAGCATTAGTGCAGTAGTAGTAATAATAGTGTATAATAGTAATAGTATGATTGTGGTGGTAATAGAAATGTAATAGTAGTGATAGTATAATAGTAACTATAAGGGTAATGTAGTACAATAGTTGTGGTTGGAGTTTGAGTAGTGGTAGTAGTATGGTAATAGGACAATACTAGTAGAACTTAGCATAATAATAAAAGTAAAATAAGATTAATTATATAGTAGAAGTGTACTAGTAATTATGGTAGTATAAAATTAATTATAGCTGTAGTTGTGGTATAATATTTGTAATATAATAGTAGAATTATAATAGTAGTAGCAATAGTATAAGAATAATAGTAAAATAGTTGCAATATATAGTTTTAGTTGTAGTGTAGTAGCAATAGTATAGTACTAGTGGTAGTATAGTATTAGCTATATTAATAGTAGTATTCTACTCTAATAGTAGTAAAAGTATAATAGTAGTATTACAATAATATAGTATTAATTATATAGTACCACAATAATAGCATAGTATTAAAAGTATAGTAATAGTAGTATAATATTAGTATTAATACTATAGTATAACAGTAGTAATACTATAGTATTGCAGGGGTAGAAGTATAATATGTTGGTAATAGTAATATAGCAGATTTAACAGCAGTATTGTAGTAGTATCAGCAATAGTAGTATTATATAATATTTGTAAGAATAGTATATTATTGGTAGTAGTTCTAGTAGTATAATAGTATTAATAGCAGTATAGCAATTGTAATAATATATTATAGCAATATTAGTAGGATAGTAGTTGTCATAGTAGTATAGTGATAGTAGTTGTAATAATAGTAATATTCTATTATAGCAGTATTAGTTGTAAAAAATATTGATAGTATTATAGCAGTAGTTGTTGTAACATAATAGTAGTCATGTATAGCAATAGTAGAAGTATAGTTGTAATAGTAATATTAGTATAATAACAGTTATAGGAATAGTAGTAGTACCAATATAGTACTATTAGAAGTATTTTAGGTATATTATTGTAATAGTAATATAATAATAGTATAATACTAGTGGTAGTATAGTAGTAGTAGTTGCCATATAATAGTATTAGTGTAGTATAATAGTAGCATTGTTGTATTATTAGCACTACCATACTACTACTTTTATTATACTATTGCTACTATATAATTACTACACTATTACTAATAGTGTGCTTCTACTATTATACTATAACTACTAATATATTATCATACAACTATAATACTATAAAATTATACTACTACATAATTAATGCTATATAACTTTTACTATACTATTATACTACTATTTATACTTCTACAGCTATTATTATGTTATTATACTACTAATATTACTACTATTACTACTATAACAATAACAACTGCTACTACAACTTCTGTTATTACTGATACACTATCATATTTCTACCACTGTTCTTCTATTACTATTACAATTACTACTATACCTCGACTACTATAATATTACTAATATTTCTATACTACTAAGACAACTAGCTATATTATTATACTACTACTACATTATTAGTACTATTGCTACTATACTACTATTACTACAAAAACTATTATACGACTACTACTACTACTACAGGTATGATAAATATACTACAACTATTGTTGTGCCTACTGCTAATATATTACTATTAGTACTAGTATACTGCAATACTTCTTCTACTATTACTATTATACTACTATTATTACTAATGCAACAATATTACCACTAATACTACTAGTATTATATTACAGCTATTAATTTATTACTATTACTATTCTACTCTATTACTATTACTACGACTATTATATTACAAAACTTCTAGGTTGTGTTTGGTTCCGAATCAGGATTAGGATTAAGCTCAAGATGAGAACTAAAGTGTAAAAAAAATAATCCGGTTAAAATTTTAGTGTTTGGTTGTTGATCTGGCTAGCTAATGGTTCGAATTTTTTTGGACCTTTTTACCCTCAAGTATCTTTTCTGCTTGTTGTTCTCATATTCACCCAGTTCCACAGCTGCAAATAGGGTGGAGCAAAACCATTCTCGAGAACCTGGAAATCCATCTCTACCTACTTAAATTTTGAAAGAAGAAGCTCAATGGTGTAACTTGTGGCACTGCTACTTTTATTTTCTCTTTCACCCTCTCCAAACTCTAGCTAGGGTTTCAGCCCCATCGTGCAACCTCACAAATCCCTTGAATTTGCTGCATGGGCATCGAAAAACATCTACAAAATCCTCCTCACCATCATTCTCTTAGCCGCCACTACCGCCACCTTCCTCCTCCCCTTGATCTCTGACACCACGACGTCCTCTGCTTTGAGCGCACCCACACCTCCCAGGTCATCTCGGAGCATATCCCCTACCCACAGATCACATTATCCTCCATCCTTGCTATCCCTCCATTGCTTGATTCCTTTGCCTCCTTCAAATTTGAGTGCTGGATTATCATCTCTACCCTAGGTTCCATGTCATCGGCCATCTTCCCTGTCACTCCCACATTCACAAGTTTGTCGGCTACCTCTTCACCATCTAGCATGGTGTGAAGAAGATCTTCGACATTGATGACCATGCAGAGGTGCTTGATGATGACATTGCCAAGTTCTTTGACGTGGATCTTGCTAACAGCACCACAAAGATTCTCCTCTAGTATAGCCACAACAATCCTAATCTCACTATTGTACAATCACTGCAATATGAGCAGTGCTTTGGATCATAGATTGACATAGTTTTCCATATGATGTTCGAAATTTTTGATGGTTCTCACTTACAAATGTCAACAAACTTTAGTTAACTATCAGTTTCTCTATCCATATATTATTCTAAAAGAATATTTTTATGTAGAAAATTATTTAAAATATTTTTCCTTTTCTAATAAAAGTGAAGCATATATTCTTAGTTTCAACTTTCAAGCATAACATGACAACATGTCACAAAAATCTTAATACTAGAGTTTGCATAAGGAAACAACAAAGAACACAATGTACATTATTGCTAGATATGTAGCAATTTTTTAGGACACTACCTCATAGTTCAGAATGTCATAAGATTACATCAAGAGCTACAAGAATGTAGTGAGTAATACTTGAAGAACTCTGGGTTGAAAGGAAAGCATTGGAGAGGAGAAAGATCCTAGCTTGCATTATAATTGGAATTTGTCACGAAGCCCGGCATGGGGTTCTGCTTGTTTGCCACTTCTTCGCTTGCACATGTGACTGCTTCAAGACAAAAAATTACGACATTGTTCTCTACAAGTAAACCAAAATAGAAAATGTCATTAACATGATTATAGAAAATTATCTCAAATATACTAACAACCAATATCCAACCAAAAAACTATTAACTTATTTGACATCAGGAAGTTAATTACGATATTTTATATCAAAAAAGTGGACTGTCACTCATGCATCCCATGAGCTACAATTATTTGGTTTCAAAGCATATCCCCACTTCGTACTTCATGTTGCAATATACAGATGTTAGGTTCTATTATTTCATTGTAAGTTTTCATATATTCCTCAGTGATATCACCAAACCGTTCATTAGATAGACACTCGCAAAATAGCTGGTCCTCACTCTAATTTCTATGTATAAAATTATGTAGCATAGCACAAGTCACCACTATAGCACATTATGTCTCATAAGGATATGGTTGCATTTTGTAGAATATTTCAAACCATTTCTTAAACATGCCAAATGTCCTCTCGACATAATTTCTCAAATTAGCATGCATATGATTAAACATGTTCTTCAAAATTTGATATTGGACTCAATCGTAACCAAACTATCCGATGTGATACTGCTCATTTCAAAATGGTGCAAGAAAGTGGCTAGTATTAGCATAGCCGGCATCCAGAAGATAGTATTTACCTAACTATAAACTATGATTATCATTACAAATATTATCCTTCGTGTTTAAACAAAGGAGTTTCACCTTCGGGGACTGAGAAATCACCTCACATTAAACATTCTCGTAAGACTCATGCATCTGTCTTAGATCCCTCCCAACCACTATAAATGTCCAAGAATTTCATATCAAAAGACACAGCTGCCATAAATATTTTGTGTAAGCAAACCATGTCTATCTCGAAATGGAAGTTGCATTTCTCGACTCACAATCACAAGTATATGTATGCCATCTATAGCACTGAGTGCATCCTTCAATAAAGTAATTTATATATTAGTATTTTAATTTGCCATTGCTTTGAGAATGTTATAATCATTATCTCACCTTGAAGAATGGATATGCTCCTCCTCCATTAAGAATCACGACATGGATGGAGTATCAACAGGCGGTAATTGTATGTAATTATTTTTAGTGAGATAATGCCTTGCAAGACAATATTGAAGTACCTACTTATAGTCTTTGTAGAGTGCTTGAATGCCAGTTGCAAGTCTCTGTTAGATGCCTCAAGGGCAACCAAGTAAAGAAAAATCCCTACTTTTAATTCAGATGATACATGTTGCGTTGACACGATACTTCCCCATTCAACTAGCAATCTAATGAGCTGTAGAAACATGTGGGGCGCAACTCTAAAGGTTCAAAAATATCATTCCTCATTAACTAGTAAATTATACGTAGTCTCCATCCCAGTAAAGGGTTGATTATTTAGTGGACGAGGTGGTCTTCTCGTATTGGTTGAGGGGCCTTCTATCTAATTAAAATTGCTATCTTCCAAGACACTCTCCATTTCTAGCTCCTCATCATCAATAATGTCTCAACAATTAGACATCTTATGGTGCTACAAAGATAAACACACTTTAGCATGACATCCCCAAAAATGTCTCTTTATAAATAGAGGCTGACTCGACTCACATGATAAATAGTTATTTCTTACAAAATATTTTAGGGGGAATATACAATTGTTTGCCACTATACTACAACAATTATAATACTACTAATAATGGTATATTATTGCTGCCACTACTACTATATTGCCACTAGTTCCCTGCTAACGTTACTATACTACGACAATTATATTACTACTATTATACTGACACTAATATACTATTATTACTTTAGTGTTATTACTACTATACTAACATGAATATACCACTACTATCATATACCTACTAATACTATACTAACACAACTATACTACTATACTGCTACTGCTACTATGCTAATACTACTATATTACTATTATTATACTAATACTACTATACTATTTTAGTACTACTAAAAGTACTACTATACTAATATTCTACTATAGTAATACTACTATGTTACTATACTACTATTCTACTATATTACTGCTACAATACTACTATACTGCTATGCTACAACTATTACTATACTGTTATTATATTACTATTATACTATTATTATACTCCTACTACTATACTACAACTAAGATAATTACTATTATATTACTTCTAATATACGACTATAATAACAGTACTATACTATAATATGACTACCAGAATGCCATTATTAGTAGTTTGGTATTTATATTATATTATTAAGTATTACCAGACTACTAACTATACAACAATCACTACTATAACTACTACTATAGTACTAAACTAATATGTCATTATACTACTATACTATAATACTATACTATTACACTAATAGTATTATATTATTATACTACTATTGTTGCTCTACTGCTACTACTATACTTCAATAATAACAACATCGACTGCTAGCACCATACTGATACTACTACTATATTATTGCTACTATTATACTACTCTACTATTATATTATTACGACTATACTACTACTACTTCTACTATTACTACTGCTTCTATAATACAATTATATTACTCAACTACTGCAATTGCTATACTACTAATAGTACATACTACAGTACTACAGTATTATTATACTAGAATACTAGTATACTACTGTTATTATTATCAAACTATACTATTAAACTATAATACTACTACAAAACAATAATAATATTAGTATACCATTATATTATACTACTACTACATAACTAAATACTACTAATATATCACTTGAATACTACTGTTATACTGCAACTACTATACTATTGTTGTTGTTGTTATACTTCTGATACTTCTATACTATTGTACTTATACAACTACTATGCTAATATGCTTCTATACTGCTAAACTATTAAAAGAATAACACTATACTACTACTCTTACTACTACTATTCTTTTACTAGTATTCCTATATTACTGTTATACAATACTAATATACCAAAATACTACTATTATACTATTATTATACTACTACTTCTACATATTTATACTGATGATAGTATACCACTATAGTACTGCTACTATACTACTACTATTACGATTACTAATATTAAAGTTGTACTACTACTACATCTACTATGACTATACTGCCACTACTATACTAACATCACTATGCTACAAGAACTATATTAACACTCTTATACGATTACTATAGTAATGCTACTATACTACTATTCTACAAATACTACTATATGACTACCACTATATTAGTAGTACAACTATCCTATTGTACTACTACTATGCTATTATGCTACTATAGTAATACTACTATGCTATTATACTGCTATACTACTATACTACTATACAACTATTATCATATTGTAATACTACCATACTAGTACTATAATACTACTATACTGCTATATTACTACTGCTTTTACTACTACTATAATACCATAATACTTTTGCTGCTACTATACTACCACTACTACTATTATACCACTAATAATAGTATTACTATTACCATACTACGACTTGTACGATTATACTTCCATTACTAGTACTACTACTTCTATAATTATGCTGCTACTAGTCCTACTCCTACTACTATGCTGCTACTATTATACTATTATTACTACTAGTGCTACAACTTTTCTATTATAATTACAAAGCTATTCATATTACTATTTTACAACAACTACTACAAGTATAGTAACATAGTAGTAGTAATAGTAGTGTTAGTATAATTATATAATAGTAGTAGGAATAGCGAAAATAGTTATAGTAGTATAGTAATATAATAGCAGCATAGAAGCAATAATATGATATTAGTAGTACTATAACACTTAAAACATTCTCATTCTCCTTTCTTATCTCCTTAGATGATGTCATCAATCATATTATCAATACCCACAGAGGATCAAGTCAAGGTCATTGATTATCAAATCAAAAATCAAATTAAATCAACTAACAATATGCTCAAAGTCATCGATCACATTTTAAAGCTAAGCCAACCATAAAAGCTGCTGGTAATGCTTAACTAAGCCAACACTAAAAGCTATTATGAACGCCTCCAACTTAATCGGTAGCATGCCAATGAGGCCATCGATTTTCAATTCAAATAAAACAATGGTAGTCATGAACTTGCTTAGTTAGTTAGCTAGATGTCTTGTTCAAATAAAGAAAATATACAATACACTTAAGTCTGTACCACACTTCAAAACTAAACTAACTCAAAAGCCGTTGGTGATGCTTGGCTAAGTTAACCACAAAAGCTAATGGTGACACCTCAAACTTAATCAATAATGTACCAATAATACGGTCAATTATCAAATCAAAAAATTGTAAAAAAATGATAACATGCTCAAAGCCGTCGGCCATACTTCAAACCCAAGCCAACTAAAAAACCATTAGTGATGCTTAGCAAAGCCAACTCAAAAAGCTATTGGTGATGCTCCAAACTTAATCGACAACTTGCCAATGAGGCCATCCATTTTCAAATTAAAAGTCAAATAAAGTCAACTAACAATACACTTGAAGTTGTCAACCACATTTCAGAGCTAAACCAATTCAAAAGCTATTGGTGACACTTACCTAAACCAACCCCAAAAGTCATTAGTGATACTTTAAACCAAATCAATAACACACCAAGAGGCCATCAATTATGAAATTAGAAATTATGAGCACAAGCTAGTGCCACTAACCATTTTCTTTCAAGTCAAGAATCAAAGAAGTAAACTGACAACAAACAAAAAGTCATCAATAAAACTTTAAATCTTAATGAGGTTAACTAACACAAGATAAGTTATTAGCATATGCCAGAGTTCCAATCAAGCATCCCCCTGAGTCAAGTTCCACTCAGCCAAGGGTACGAGAGAAGGGTAGTGATGCACATCAAGCCTATTCCCACTTTCTTTCTCATTCCACTATCTTTTATGATTACAAATTTAAATTCATTAAAATGTAAAGTGAGGATATGCCCTTGCTTAAGCAATGTATCTCTTTTCTCAAATTATTCAAATTATGTTTTCTTTCATTTATGTCTTTATTTTTATTAGGTAGGATTCTTACTTTAAAAAGTTTCTAATAATTATTGGAAAATTAAAAATAGGAGCTTCCACCTATTGGAAGTCATATTCTCATAATACCTAATTGCACTCAAATAACCTTATATTTTCATTTGTTGGTTCAAGATTGCCCCTAGGGCTTTTTGCTACCCAAGGTAGTCTATTTGGATCCCACAATAGTATAGTAGTAGTAGTACTAGTTGTATAATATAGAAGTAGCATTATTAGTAGCAATAGTAATAATAAAAACGTAGTAGTAATAGTAGTATAGTAATAGTATTGCAATATAGTAATAGTAATAATAATAGTGGTAGTAATCGTAGTATCGTAATAATATACTAGTTCTTATTGTAGCACTAATAATAGTAGAAGTATAGTAGCAATATAGTAGTAATTGAAATAGTAGTAGAAGTAGTACAATTATAACAACAATAATAGTATTCTTAGTAGTAGTAATGGTAGTATAGTTATAATATAATAATAGTACAATAGTATTAGTGTGGTAGCAATAATATAATAATAATAATACTAAATTATTACTATTGCTACAATAATAATTACTACTACATTACTACAACTTTAATACTACTAATACTAGTATACTACAACTACTAATACTATACTACTATCATACTATTGCTACTACTATATTACTGTTATACCACTACTGATACTACTATTATTATATTACTACCATCACTAATAGTACTACTATTATGTGATACTACTACTATACTACTACTATTAGTACTATTACTATTATTATACTACTAGTATACTACTACTATACTGTTACTACTACTACTACTATACTACTAGTGCCATACTTCTAATACTACAACTACATTACAATACGATTACTATAATAATACTACTATTAGCACTACTACTACAACAACTATAACTATTATATTAGTAGTTGTATTTCTACTCTACTACTACTGCTATTATTATTACTACTATAGTACTAGTATACTACTACTATACTACTATTACTATACTGCTATTATACTATTACTATTACTACTACTATAGTATCACACTACTACTTCTATACTTCTACTATTCTACTATTATATTACTAATATTATACTACTACCATCGCTATTATTACTATACTACAATCACTACTATTACTATACTACTGTACTACGACTATACTATTGTTATACTATTACTGGTATTATACTACTACTATACTATTACTACTATATTATTACTATACTACCATACTGCTACTATACTACTTCTATACTAGTACAACTTCTGTACAACCACAACTAATAATAGTACTATACACTACTATGCTACTACTACTAATACTACTATACTACAACTAAGACTAGTACCACTATAATATCATTAGTATTACTGTTACTATTACTATTATTACTACAACCACTACTACTATATTACTACAAGGACTATTACTATATTATTACTATACTACTATTAGCACTTCTATTATTACTACTACTGTATTACTATTATACCACCAGTACTATTATATAATTACTACTATAGCATAATAGTAGTAGTAGTAGCAAAGTAGTATAGTATAGTAAGATAGTATAGTATTGTTGATGAATCCATGCTTAGCACCGATTCTAGTCTGGAAGGCTCCTCAAAATCAAATCCACTTGGCCACCCTATCACTAATCTACAAGAGGAAGAACCATGAGCAGGACTACCGAGAGATTCCCCGACGATGGCCACTTCGACGCTCAAGTCAAAATGGTTCACATTGATTTTTATTCACAAAGAGAGAGAAATAGAGAATTTGAGAAAGAGAGCTCCCCTACCTTCATGGTTACTCCCTATTTTATAGGTCAGAAAGGTCTTGGACAAAATTTAGGATTTTGTGATCTTAGTCCTAATTATATTGGGCTCTCCTTATTTGACTGCCATCACTCTCAAATTTTTTGCTAATGGTTTCCCTAGGATTCATAACCCCTAAATTTTTTTGATTATCCGATCATATCCACATATAGGTTGAGCATGTTAAATATTCTTTTTGGCCTTGATATATGTGTTTGCAAGTTGGACTGTAGTTATACCACTTAGGTGACTTGACCTCGACAACATCACCTCAGATAATGGTCTTAAGGCTGATAGATTGGTCACCTCAATTAATAGTTCATCCCACAGGTCGAGTCCCTATTTGTTTTTTGTTTAGCTATCTTTTAGCATAGTATATCATCAGTGACCCCCAACTCCAGTTATGGAGTATATCACCATCTTTGATATGTTCTTCTAGGCATATCATCTTGAATTCTTAAGGTTTATGCATTCCACTTTCAATAAATCATGACGGGTGATGCCCATCATGACTCCTCTGTCTCTCTCTTTGCTTCAACGTGAAGAGTGAGATGGGTTTTTTCACTAAGGAACCAATGAGATGAATTATTATATGAACCTATCTGCCAAATCATCAAAATCAGTTATTATGTACCTCGAGAGCCCAAAGTACCATGCTCTAGCTTGGTTGTAATGTTATAAAGAAAGCTTTACAGATGGTAGAATCTCACATTTCTTATAGAATCATGACATTCCTAAAGGTACTAACTTGTTTGACTAGGTCCTTTGAGCCATCATACACATTGTAGGGAGGATGATGGAACCTCAACTACACTTAGGAGTATGCAATTTCATTGATTAAGGAGTGTTGTACCCTAGTTGTCAATTGTGACTCAACATCCATGACCTTCCCCAAACTTGATGCAACATGGCCTCCCTTGGGAACCTTCATTTCACCTTTTCTGGTGCCTGATTGGCATGCATGTGATACGAGGCCTCATCAGTTAGATCATAGGTCAAGTCGTATCAGCAATAATCCCTTAAAATATTGTATCGAAGTGAAATTATGGCCTCGGGGTCATATTGAGCCATTGAAGGTGCTTTGCATAGGAACTGAGGTACAATTGTAATTCAGGGCATTGGATTATCATAATGCCTTAGGCTAGCACCAAAGCTTGAATTGGAACCTATTGTAGGATGGTATGAGCCCCAAGGTTCCATGTTGTTTAGGCCTAATTTTTCAATTGTTAGACTTGTAGGTTTTGCACGACTTGAACCTGGGACCCCAGCAACTACATTATCTATTGATTGATCATGGCTAGATTTGAAAGTCAAGACATTCAAGTAGGTTAGAGTCACCTACTGGATCCTCTGGGACAATTTGTAAAAGGGTTCCCTAGTTTTGTGGCTATGTCAAGGTTGTAGAGTTGGCTAGCTGCACTAGTCTGCCTGGCTGGCCGAATGAGTTTTATGACTTCATTAATCCTAAGGATACTTGATCCCCAGTGGGATTCTTGGATAAGGAGGGCCATGGCACTCTAGGCTACATTATCAAAAGTATGACGAAGGTCTCTATGGTTAACAGATAAGTGAGGTAGAGCAAATCTTAATGAAATCACCGATTATTGATGGAGCCTAATTCAACACCAGTTCTGGATTAAGAGGCTCTTTGACATCAAATATGTAGGTTGTCTTGCCACTAATATGCAAAAGGAAAGAACCATAAGGAGGATAATTGGGAGCTTCTTTGATAATGGCCACTTTGATGCTCAAGTCATGAAGGTTGTCATTGGTCTTTTTCTCAGAGAGAGAGAAATAGAGAGTTTAAGGGAGAGAGAGTCCCCTACCTTTGTAGCTATTCTTTGTTTTATAGGTTAAGAAGGCCTTTGAGTAGATCTGGTATTTCGTAATCTTAGTTCTGATTATGCCGAACTCTCCTTATTTGGCTGTCATCACTCCCAAATTTTTTGCTAATGGTTTTTCGAGGATCCTTACCACAGGGATTCCATGAATATCAGACCATATCCATATATGAGCTGAGTGACATGATGTGAGTTTTTACTAGATGGACTACAAGAAAATTATTGAAGTGACTTAACATCAACGACATCACTTAGGATTGCCTCAAGGCCAAAAGCTCGGTGACCTTGTCTAGCGGTTCATCCTGCAGGTTTGTTTGCCATTAACTTTTGGTTTGACTTTTTTTCAACTCAGTGTATGATCAAGTATTTTAGTAGTACCCGTAATAGTAGTGATAGTTATGTAGTAGTAGTATATTACTATAATAATATAGTAATATACTAGTAGTATAATAGTAGTAATACCATAGCATATTGAAAATAATAGTAAATTAGTAGTAGTACTATAATAGCATAGTTGGAGTAGTAGTAGAAGATTAGTAGTAGAAGTATAGTAGTGTAAGTAGTAGTTCTATAGTAATAGTAGCAGTACAGAAGTGTAGTAATAGCACTTCTAATATACTTTACTACTACTATACTATTATACTATGCTACTAAACTACTCTTATATTACTACTACTATTATACTACTACAATAAACCACTATAGTATACTACTATACCACTACTGCTATTATACTACCACTATACTCCTACTACTATATGTTTTGTACTATTGCACTACTATAGTACTACTATACTAAATACTACTAATACAATACGTGTACTCCAACTGTAGTACTATTAGACTACTACTAAAATACTACTATTATTGCTACTATATCACAACTTCTTCTACATTGTTACTAATACTACTACACTACTATTGTCACAATACTGATGCTATTATAATACTACTAGTACTACCACCACACTATTACTACTACTACTATTACTGCTACTACTATTATACTATTAAACTACTGCTCTATTATTAGTATTATACTATTATACTGCTATAAGACTATACTACTTTTATTAGTATTACTAACATATTGTGACTATAATACTATAACTATACGAGACTACTACTATATTAATATACTATACTATTGTACTATAACATTATACTTATGTTATACTATACTACTAAAATATAATATTATAATACTATTAGTACTAGTATATTACAACTACTATAAAACTATAATACTATATTAGTTATACTATTAGTAGTACTATATTACTAGTGCACTTCACTATACTAATACTATACTTCTATTTTACACTACTATACTATGTTATTATACTACTAGTACTACTACTATACCATTACAACTACTATATTATTATTACCACCACCACTATTACTATAATACTTCTACTACCTGTGAGATCAAAATTGACCAACCGGAATAGTAGAGACCCCGGGAGCGATCTCAAATCATAAATCAAAATTTATTTCAATTTAAAGTGCACTATCAGGAATTGTGCGAACATGTCTTCCAACAAGCATAAGCCCCTATTATTATTTTTCCCCACAATTGATAGGAATCTCTTAAAGGGAGAAACCTAGCTAATAAAATAGTGGCAGAAGAAAGAAAAATAAGAAAGCATTATTTGGTTGATTTTAGGAAAGATGGTACATGCCTTAAGCAAGTGCATACCCTCACTTCACAATGAATTCCAACATAGAATTATAGAAAACCTTCAAAAATAAGGAAATAAAAAGAGAAAGAGTGGAGAAGAAGCTTTTAATATGTGTGGCTACCCCTCTCCCCCTCCACTGGACTATGGACATCTGGCCCAATCGACTCGGTCTTAAGCAAGCAAGGATGGCATCATCTGATGGGACATGGAAGGGAATGGGAGAAATTTGAAATATTTCTAATAGCTTTGAATATCGGTGATAACTTTATTAGAAGGTGTTGCCAATGTCTTGTTGGGATTGGCCTAAAGTGTTTTCAATAGGTTTGAGTTTGAGCAATAACTTCATGATTTAAAGTGTTTATGATAGCTAATAAGGCATCAGCGATAACTTTATTTTGGTTGGAGTGTTTCCATTAGCTAATAAGGCATTGGCAATAGCTCTGTTGGCCTGGAAGTGTTTCCATAGCCAATATGGTATAGGTAATAACTTCTTTGGTTTTGAAATTTTCTATGGCCGATAAGGCATAGATGATAACATCTTTTTTTTTCAAGTGTTTCCATAGCCGATAAGGTGTAAATGATAACTTCTTTCATTTTTGAAGTGTGTCTGAAGCTAACAAGGCATAGGCAATAACTTCATTATTTGGGTATCTTCACCAATGGGTTATGGGGTTGGGTATAGCTTTGAGAATTACATCGTCAACTACTTCTAAGGTTGACTAGCTTGAAAGTGTTTGTGGTAAACTACTTCTAGGGTTGACTAGCTTGATGAGTGCATTACCAACTACTTCTGGGGCTGGCTAGCTTGGACTGCATCGCCAATTGCTTCTAGGGTTGGCTACCTTGAAGAGCACATCGCTAACTACTTCGAAGGTTGCCTAGCTTCAAGAGTGCATCGTGAACTACTTTTGGAATTCACAAGCTTAAAAGGGTGCATCATCAACTATTTTTAAGTTTGACTAGCTTGAAGGGCACATTGTCAACTTCTTGTGCGGTTGACTGGCTTGAAATGTGACTAATAATTTTGATGTTATTTTCGGATGATTTCATTGATTTTGTAACATCACCAATGGCATAGGTGGTTGGGTATAGTTTTGAAGTGTGGTCAGTGATTAACTTCTTTGGTTTGGCAATGTCACCAATAGCTTAAAGAGTTGGGTATAGCTTTGATGTGTGGCAAATAGCTTTGAGAATATTGGTGATTAATTTCTTTTGTTTGGCAACATCACCAATAGCTTATGGGGTTGGGTATAGCTTTGAAGTGTGGCCAACAACTTTTGAGAATGTTGGTGATTAAATTATTTGATTTGGCTGTGTCGCTGATGGCTTAAGGGGTTGGGTATAGCTTCGAAGTGTGGCCAATAGCTTGGAGCATATTGGTGATTAACTTCTTTTGAACAAGGCATTATGGCTGACTAACTAACTGAGTTTGAGCCTATCTTAGTTCAGTTTGACTTGAAATGTTGCCAATAATATTGGGTTGGCTTAGCTTGGAAGATGTGTCATCAATAGCTTGTCGGGTTAACTAGCTTCGAAGTGTGATCAACTACTTTGGGCATATTGGCAATTAACCTCTTTGATTTGATAGTTCACCAACAACTTCTGGAGCTGGGCATAGCTTTGAACTATAGCTAAAGACTTTTGCAGCACACTTAGTGAGACTCAATTTGACCTTATTTAGTTCAAATTGAACTATATCTGATTCAGGTTAGGATGATAATATCACCCTTTGTTTATAGCCTTGGAGTGTTGCAAAAGATTTTGCACACCAAATGGGACTCAGTTTGACCCTATTTAGTTCAGATTCAAGTTTGAATTCATTTAGCTCGTGTCAAGTTCAACCTTGTGTTAGACTTTTATTGAGTTTAGGTCAACCATAGTTTGGCTCAAGTTCAAGTTAATTTTGTTCAACTTGGTTTTAGTGCAAGCTCAGCATGGCTTGGTTTTGATTTGACATTGAGTTTGCCCTTTTAGTTTGGACTTGATTTAATCTAATTAAGGTTTTGATTTGAGCTGAGATTAATCCAAATTTTACTTGATTGGCCCAACTTAGATTTGATCAAGGTTGGGTTTGATTTTATTTCATGTACATTAACTCAATTTGGATATTTGGAGTCCAGCTCAATTCAGGTTCTATTTTATCTATTTGACCAATTTAAGTCCATTTGAGCCAATTTGGCCTTTATTCATTAGCTATGATTGAGTTACCTCACATTAATCAATTTCCTTAAATGTCTATGATGATTTTAGATGGGATCCATAGCGTAGCTTTAAATATGCAAACCCGAAGGTTGATGTAGTTTGTGAGCTCGAAAGTTAGCTTAATCCAAACCTAAGGATGGCAAGGTATGAGTCCAAAACTAGCTTAAATGTATGGCCAAAAGGCTGGCCAAGGTGCAAGCCCGAAGGTTGGCTGATTGTGAGCTTGAATGTTGGCTACGTGCAACCCTGAAAGTTGGCTTAGTGCGAGCGCAAAGGCCAGTTGAGTGCAAGCCTAAAGTTTGGCTAAGTGTAAGCCCAAAGGTTGGGTTGGATGTGAGCCTGAAGGCTGGTTGAGTGTGAGCCTTATGTCTAGCCTGGTGTGGGCCCGAAGGCTAGTTGAGTAGGAGCTTGAAGGCTAGCTAAGTGTGAGCCTGAAAGTTGGCTAAATGTGAGCCCGATAGTTAGCTTAGTGTGAGCACGAAGGCTAGCTAAGTGCGAGCCCAAAGGCTAACATGGATGCAAGCCTAAAGGTTGGCTAAGTGCAAGCATGAAGGATGGTTAAGTATGAGCCTGAACGCCAGCTCTGTGTGAGTCCAAGGTTGGTTTAGTATGAGCTTAAAGCTTGATAGAGTTCAATCCCAAAGGCTGATTGAGGTGCAAGCCCAATGGCTAGCCTAGATGTGAGCCCAAATGCTGGTGGATGAGAGCCTTAAGGCTGGTTAAACTGTGAGCATGAAGATTGGCTAGGTGCAAGCCTAAAGAATGGCTTATATGTGAGCTCAAAAGCTAGAGAAGTGTAAGTCTGAAGGCTGGCAGAATGTTAGCCTGAAGGCTGGTTGAGTGCAATCTTGAAGGCTAGCTAACTGCAAGCCTGAAGGCTTACTGAGGTGCAAGCCTGAAGGCTATCCTATATGTGAGCCTATAGGCTAGCTAAGGTGTTAGCTCAAAGGTAGGTGGAGATGTGAGCCAGAAGACTGGCTAAGTATGAGCTTGAAGGGTAGCTGGAGTGATAGGGATTGGCCATATTCAAGGGGCTGCTAGTAACTACGAGCAGTGTCGAGGGTTCACTATCATCCATTGGCCACATGTAAATGCGGGCTGTGTGAAGAGTCCATCATCTTTGAGGGATTGTGTATGGTTGCGGGTAGTGTCAAGAGTCTGTCATCTCCAAGGGGGCCACGTGTGGCTACAATAGTGTGAAGAGTCTGTCCTCTTCGAGGGGCTATGAGTGGCCATGGTGTTGATGGAGTTTTATCATCAAGCTAAGGACTATAGGTGGCCATTGTGTTGATGAAGTTTTGCCAAAAAGTAAGAGAATAGAAGTCTTTTCGCCTTTTCTTCTCTATTTTTTTGAATAGACTCTTCTACTCTTTTTTTTTGGCTGAATTTTTCCTCTTTTTTTTACACAACAACTTGTTTATTTCCTTTTAAATTTCTTATTCTTCCTGAAGATTGAAGCCTTTCTCCCATATTTTTGAGCAAGATTTTCCATTTTTTACACAATGATTATTTATTTCTTTTTTATTTTTTTGCCTCTTTTTCTTCTTCTTTCTTAGCTAAATTGAACTAAACCCCTTGGTTTCTTCTTCCCAATCAGGCCATGGCATCTCGACCTACTTCCTGGTGGATCCAACCGTCTTTAGGTCAGATTCAGCCATTCCCCCCTACGATGAGTCAAAGTAACATCCAAGGAGGTAGGGACAAAGCTCAGGGAAGCTAAAGGTGGAAGTGGCTTGGTGGATCAGAGGGTGAGGCGGCGAAGCAAGTTAGAGGCAGAGATGGCGATGGCTAGTGTGGGCGAAGGGTGCATGATGGGTTCTCAAGGCTTATTTGGTGAAGAGAAGCCATGTGGTAGGTCTGACAAAGACAATGATGGTAGTGTAGACTGGGATCATGGTGGTCTAGTGGTGAGGTGTGGTGAGGAAAGGGCCATAGGTTCTACGAGTGCAATTCAGTGTAGCTTAGACTACAGTCCAACATCATTTAGCAGGACAAATATGGAAGACCAGAGCTATGATGATGAAGAAGAACCTATGGGAACGAAGAAAAGAGCCAAGCATAGAGGATGAAGAGAAAAAAAAAATAGAGGAAATAAGGTAAGAGATTACCTTCTTTTAGTTCTCATTCCTTGGCTCCCATATCTCTAGACTATTATGTTACTTATTCTTTTGTTTCAGTTCGAGGAACTATCATCTTTGATCCCCATCTCTCGATCTGATCTTTCCTCTCTTTATTTGCAACACTTTTAGGGTTTTTATAGCCCATGAGTGGATCAGATTATCTCTATTTAAAATTTTAAATTATGGATATGCATAAAGATCTTCCATTGAAATTTTGAATGCAGATAAATAGATGTAGATGAGGTTTATTTCAATTTTACTTTCGATGAGGATTTATTTGGATAAGGATTTATTTTGATATTGATTTATTTAGATAAGGATTTGTTTGATAAGGATTGATTTAGATGAGAATTTGTTGAGATGAGGATTTGTTTGGATAAAAAATTATTTGAATAAGGATTTATTTAGAAAAAAATTTCTTTGGATAAGTATTTATTTAGATGAGTATTTTTTTAGAAGAGGATTTATTTGGATAAGGACTTATCTAGATGAGAATTTATTTAGATAAGGATTTATTTAAATTAGAAATTGTTTGGATGAGGATTTTTTTTAATAAGAAGTGGCTATGGATAATAATTTATCACTTGAGTTGGTTATAGATGTGACTTGATGAGTGTTTATTCACTGCATATCAAAATGATTTTAAAAATCATACTTATGTTGGATGTTAAATTTATATGGGGGCTATTTGCAAATATTTTTGAAAAAGTTAGACTTAGTTATAATTTTATAATTTTCATATTTTTTTTTGCAAAAAAGCTTATTTATAAAATTAAACAAACTCCAGTGTTCTTTTTGAATAAAATTTAGATTTATTTCCAAATAAACATTTTGTGGGACTTATGTATAAAAAGTTGAATTCTAAGGGTTTATTTACAAATATAACATTTTAAGGGGTTTATTCCAAAATTCCAAATTTCATGGCTACTAATTTATAAATTTAAGGTTGTATTAAACATTTTCACAAAATTTTTATTTGAGGGACCAAGTTGTAAGAAAAATTCAGCTAAGAACCCATTTATGAAAATTTATTCAGTTCAAGGACTTATTTCCAAATTCTTGCATTTTGTCATTTTGGTTCATATTTTTAATGAATTTTAGGTCCAATTTTTGTCCAAATATCCATTTCACTTAGCTCATTTTGATTTGCCTACTTGAGCCAAAACTTTCCAATAATTTAGGTCCAAATTGAGCTTAATTTTCAGTCAAACTATGACGTGATTTAAGTTTGACTGAGTCCCACATTTGAGATTAGTAGCATGCAAGTTTCAATTTTAATCATATTCCAATCAAATTTGATTATGGCAAAAATTATCTCAGACACTATCGTACTATGCTACTACTACTTTGTACTACTGTACTACTACAAATACTACTATAATACAACTACTACATTACAAGTACTATATTACTACTATCCTAGTATAACGCCATGTTATCCGACAATACTGCTACACTATACTAGTATACTATTATTGGACTACTACTATTATTACTATACTACTATTGTACTACCATTACTCTACTGCAAATATACTACTACTGCTATAAATAATATATTACTATTACTTTTGTAATATAATTACTTTATAATTACTACAATTGTACTGCGGCTACTATAGTATTACTGCTATTATTATACTATTACTATACCACTACGATTATTATTACTTTTATTGTCATACTAGTACTATAATACAAATATACTACTACTGAACTACTACTGCACTACTATACTACAATTGCACTATTACTACTACCATGCTACTCTATTACTACTACTACTATAATACTAGTATTATTATACCACTATCATACTACTATACTACGATTATATTATTACTACTATACTTATATAATACTTCTATCATACTAATATACTACAACTACATAAATAGTACTACTATATGACTACTATACTAATACTACCACTATTACTATAGTACAAAAGTACTAATACTATTATACTACGACTGTAGTACTACTATACTCCAATTTTATAACTACTATACTACTACAACTGTTACTATTACTATGCTACTATTATAGTACTTTTATATGATTATTATACTATTATACTGCTATTACTATACTATTACTAATACTAGTACTATTACTACTACATTATTATTATTATACTATTTGTGCAACTTCTATACTACAAAAACTACTAATAGTAGTATTACTATAATTGTACTATTTCTACTATTTCTACTACTGTATTAATACTATAATACCATTGTACTCCACTGTTATCACTACTATATTACTATTTTAGTAATATTATATTACTACTATACTATTATACCATTAGTACTACCTTGTTATTACTAGTACTACTATAATTATACTACTATTACTATACTAGTAGTTCTATACTATTACTATCGGTAGTATGCTACTATTATTTATAGTATACTACTATTAATATTATATTGCTAATATTATACCATAGGTACTACTACTATACTATAAAGACTACTAATGTTGGCACTACTATAACCATACTACTTCTGCTGTTACTACTACTATACTACTACAATACTCTAACTTTATAACAACTATACTACTACAAATAGTACTACTACTATACTACTATTATAGTATTGTTACATTACTATTATACCACTATAGTATTGGTACAACTATACTATTACTAGTACTACTATAATTATACTAGTAGTTTTATACTATTATTAGTAGTATACTGCTATTATTTGTAGTATACTGCTACTACTATACTCTTATTATTATAATATTAGCACAACTATACTTGTTTTTTTACTACCACTATTATTATTAGTACTACTATTATACTACTACAGCTACAACCACTATACTATGATTACTAATACTAAATTATATTAGTACAACTGTATCACTACTATTATAATATTATACTACTATACTATTACCCTACTACTAGTAATACTACCAATACAATACTAATATTATAGTACAGATATGACACTACTATACTACTGTTATAGTACTACTACTATACTACTATACTACTACTATTATACTACTACTATAGTTCTACTACTACTACACTATTACAACTAATATACTAGTACTACTACTATTTATATTACTACTATGCTACCACTACTGCAAGTATTATTATTGTATGGTAGTGATGCTATACTATTATTTTATACTACTCTATTATACGATTATATTATTGCTGCTATTATATTACTACTATACTACTATTACTACTATTCTACTACTTTCACTACTACTACTATAAAATAATTATACTATGACTATTATGATACTACTTCTATACTATTAATATACTATTATTACTACTACTACCTACTACTAATGTATTACAACATTACTACTATGATGTTGCCTCTACTAGAGGTGTTAAATGGATCATGTTTGGTAGGCATAGTCCATTGTATTGGACTATCAAACTTATTTCGGATCATGTTCAACATGACCCTAAATAATAATAAGTCATGTCGAGCATGACTCGTGGAGATAAAAAAGTTGTGAGGCATGGTCTGCGACCCACAGGCCAATGGGCTACACCGTGCTTGGCTTGTTTTAAAAAATTTCAATATATATATATATATTGTAATAATATAACTAGTAGTAAGTTATAGCTTGGTAGTTAAGGTTCTTGGACTTTTTTCCAAAGACTATGGTTCAATTTTGGGTTAGAGAAAGAGAATTTAATAATGAGCTGTGATGGCTCATTGGCATGCCGTGCTCGATCCAATTATGCGACTAATCATGCCTAGCCTACAAGATGCTTGGGGATTGCCAAGCCCAGCCCACATATGGGTCATGCCAGGCACGACCCAAATATATTAGATTTTAGGCCAAGCCTAGCCAGCCTGCTGGCCGCAAGCCAATTTTGACATGTTTAACCACTACCACTTCTATTTATACTATTATACTACTATTACTATTACAATACTACTACTACTATAATACCACTTATACTGGTAGTATCCTACTATCACTACTATAATACTACTACAATTATTATGACTCTAATATTATACTTTAATACTTTACAGTACTACTATTATATTATAGTTATACTATTACTACTACTACTAATATTGCTATATTACTATATAATTATACTACTACTGCTACAAATACACTACTATACTACTATACTACTATATTACTACCTTATATTATTATTACTACTACAACTACTATACTAATATATTGCTATACTATATTACTATACTATTATATTAATATACTACTATAGTTTACTACCATAATAGTCCTTCTACTATTACTACTACTATACTACTATACTAGGTTACCACTACTAGCATAATACGACTAGTATTATTATACTACTATTATACAATTGCTAGTACTATTCTACCATACTACTACTATTACTACTGCGATACTAGTATACTACTATTACTCCACCTTCTTCTCTACCTTGGATAGCTTGATCGCCATCGTAGAAGCTAGTAGCCTTGAAAAAGAAGAAGAAGCAGAGGCAAGGGTATAGCCTAAGGGCCAAGACCAAGCTTGAAAGCTTCGTCAAGTTGGACAATGAACTAATTTGTCTTGCTTTAAGCTTGTTTACAAACCCTAAAAATTAAAACCTAGATACTGGCCAAAATGTTTTGGATAAAACTTAACAATTTTAGTTAATTTTGAAAATCTTGAACTAAATTTAGGCTTGATTGTTACATAAAATAGACTTTGTTTGCCATGTGAAATTGGACTTGAATTGTCTAGTAAATATAGACTTAATTTGCTATTTGAAAGTGGACTTTTGTTATTCACAAGAAAGTGAAGTCAATTTGCCACTTAAGTGTGGGCTCGGATGACATGTAGGATGGACTTTATCTGCCACATGGAAGTAGACTTGATTGGCCATATGAATGCATATTTGAATTATCTAGTAAATGTGGACTTGATCACAACACAAGATGAATTTTAATTTGCCATACAGAAATGTACTTGAATTGCCACATAAATACAAGCTTGGTCATTGCACAAAATTGACTTTATTTGTCAAGTGAGAGTGAACTTTGTTTGCTATGTAGATGTGGGCTTGATTGTTGCATAAGATGGACTTTATTTACTATATGGAAATAGACTTTGTTTGTCATAACAATGTACATTTTCATTCCTAAACTCAGGTTAGGGCAATGGTAGGCGAGGGTGGTCGAGCGACTCTAACTCCATTATATATCATCAGTGACAATCCTTGTATTCTAAAGGGCATTGCAGGTGGTCAAAAACCTACTTTTTCCTATTGCCAGGTTTCTAGTAGACTGATACCCTAGTTTATGCCAATAGACTCTCAACTTTGTCGTCAAGGTTTGACATAATAACATTTGGCCTTAGTCCCTTGAATGAGAGGTAAGGAGTTAATGTGTGCTTGTGTAGACCTTGATTGCCTTTGAAGTTACCATTGGTTAAGGAAAGTGTAGCACAAAGCTTTCATGGAAGATGATAGTGTAAGTTGGGGTGCGGGAATCACTTAATGTTAGTATTTTTCTTTTTCAAAGGGAAAATTATCCACTAATTTTTTGCATTTCTTCTTTTATTATGCATCTAAACTAGGTTTCTACATTTGGAGGTGAAGTAATGTCCCATTAGATATGCTAGAATTTGTGCAATCAAAATCGACCACCTAGGATAGTGAGAAATCCTGAAGAATAATTCCAAAATAACAAATGAAAATTTTAGATGGTTTTAGAGCACAATTAGGTGTAGTAGTGTAGTAGTAGTAGTAATAGCATAGTATAAATATAATAGTAGTAGAATAATAGTAGTAATAATAATTATAGTATAGTAATATTAGTATAATAATATAGTAATAGTAATCATAATAATATCAATAATAGTAGTAGTATAGTTTAGCAGCAAGAAGATAGTATTATAGTAGTTGTATATTAGTATAGTAGTAGTATAATAGTAGTATAGTAGTTGTCTTGTAATTGTCTAGTAGTACAGTAGTATTAGTAGTAGTCCCATAGTAGAAGTTGCAAAATATTAGTAATTGTATAGTATAATAGTATTAGCACTAATAGTAGTATAGTAATATAGTAGTATTGTAGTGGTAGTAGTAGTACTAATTGTAAGATATAGTATAACAGTAGTAGTATTTTAGTAGTATAAAAGTAGTGTAGTAGCAATAGTAATAATATAGTAATATGATAGTATTAGTATAAAAGTGGGGTATTAGTAGTAGTATAGTAGTAAAATAGCAGTAGTAATAATATAGTATAGTAACAATACAATATTAGCAACAACAGTAGTATAGTAGTAGTACTATAGTGGTATAGTAGCAGTAAGTAGTAGTAATAATAGTAGTATAGCAGTAGTATAGTATATTAGCAGGAATAATAGTAGTATAGTAATAATAGTAATAATATAGTAGTTATCATAGTAGTTGCACAATAGTGATATAGTATAGCAATATAGAGTAGTATAACATACTATTAGTACAAATAATCATAGTTGCATAGCAGCAGTAGTTGTTGTAGTTGTATAGTATAGAAGTAATATAGTGGTAGTAGTATATTATAGTAGTAATACAGTAATAATAGTAGTATAGTATTAGTATAGTAATGGTATTATAGTTGCATGGTAGTAGTAGTAGTAGAGAATAGTAATAGTACTAATATAGTGGTAGCATGATAGTAGTCATAGTATAGTAGTAATATTAGTATAATATTATTATAGTAGTAATAGAAGTGTACTAGCATAGTATAGTAGAATGGTATGGTAGTATAGCAATAGCAGCAGTAAAATAGTACTATGGTAACATATTATGGTAGTATGGTATAGTGGTATAGTAGTAGTATAATACTAGAAGCATATTACTATATTAGTAATAACAGTAGCAATAGTAGTAATATACTACTATTATGATAATACTATAGCTGAAGTATAATAGTAGTATAATTTATTAGCAGTAACATTAATATAATAATAGTAGTTGTAGTAATAATCTAGTAAAAGTACTAGCAGTATGGCAGTAGTGGCATATTATTATAGTGTTAGTATAGCAATAAAATATTAGTATAGTTGCAGTACAGTAGTTGTAATACTAATAGTATTAGTACTAGTATTGTAGTAGTATAATACTAGTAGCATAATAGTTGCAATATTGTAGTATATTAGTAATCACAGTAGTCCTAGTATAGTAGTAGCAGTATTGTAGTAATACAATAGTAATATACTACTAAAAGTAGTAGTAGTTGTAGTATTAGTATAGTTGTAGTATATTAGTAGTATACTTGTAGTATAATAATAATACAAATATTATACTATAATAGTCATAGTAGCAGTAATATTAGTATAGTACTAGATGTATAACAGTTGTATAATAGTAGTACAATAGTAGTACAATATTATACTAATCGTAGTACAGTAGTAATATAGTATAATAATAGTAATAGTAATAGTAATATAATAGTAATAATAGCAGTATAGTAGAAGTAGGATAGTAGTAGTAGTATAATAGTTCTTCAGTATAGTAGTAGTACTAGTAATAATATATAAGTATTAGTAGTTAGTAGTAGTAGTTGGGTAGTAGTATCGTAATATAGTATAATAATATAGTGTAGTATTATAGTAGTAGTGATAGTATAGTAGAAATAGTGTTAGTAGTGTTAATAGTAGTAGTAATAGTATTATAGTAGTAATAATATAGTGTTAGTAGTTGTTGTTCTTGTTGTTGTAGTAATGGTTGTAGTATAGTATTATAGTAGTAGTATATTGCAGCTGTAGCAATAGTACAGTAAAAGTATAGTGATATTGTAGTAGTATATTGTTATAATTGTACGAGTATTAGTAGCAGTATATTATTATAGTAGTATTAGTAGTAAAACAAAATAATATAGTTATAGTAGTATCACCAATATAGTACTCACAATAATAGTACTATTATAGCAGTAATTGTAGGTTAGTTGTAGTATAGTATTATAGTCATAGTATGGTAGAAGTTTTGATATTAGTATTGTTACAGTAGTTTAGTTGTGCTATGGTAGTAGTATCGTAAAAGTAGTTCTAATAATATAAAAGTAGGAGTCGTATGATAATATTGTAGTAGTATAGTAGTGGCAATTTAGTATAATAGTACTACTAATAGTAGTAATATAATTATCGCAGTATTAGTGATGTAGAAATAATAGTATAGTTGTTATACTACAGTTGTAATATAGCAATATAGTAGCAATATTACTAGTGGTAGTAGTACTATAGTTGTAAGAGTGATATTAATACTATATTAGTAGAATTCATATGATAGCAATACTTATATATTAGTTGCATAGTTGTAGTTATCGTAATAGTAATCGTGGTAGTATACTACTATTAGTAATATAATAGTAGAAGTGGTATAACGATAATAGTATAGTAGTATAATTATGCTAGTAGTATACCTCAAGCCTTTGATTGGCGGTTGTACTAACCTCTTCTATTTGAGAGGTCATTGATTTGAACCTTGCATAACGCACAACCAAAGTCCAAATTCAAGATGCTAAAAAAAAATCATATAAAAAATATAGTAATAGTATAAGAGTAGTATTAATAGTATAGTGGTACTGTAGTAGAAGAAATATATTACTAATATTAGTGTAGTAGTATATTATAGTGGTAGTATAGTAGCGGTGCTAGCATAGTAGTATAGCATAATACTATAGTAGTAGTAGTAGTATAAGAGTAATATAGTTATATAGGACAACATAGTATTTTACTATAATAGTAGTATAGTATATTAGTGCTATCAATAGTAGTATTATACCAACAATAGTAGTTGTTGAACTATAGTATAACAGTAATATAGTAGTAGTAGTCTTAGTATAATAGTTATATATTAGTAGTAGTATTGTATCGACAGTAATCAAGGTAGTGGCATAGTGAACTATAAATATAGTAGAAGTAATATTAGTATAGTTATTATATAATAAAAATAGAAATATAAAAATATAGTGTAATAATATAATATAGTAATATTTTAGCAGTATGTTATGATATTATACTAGTAGTATAGTGTAGTACTTGTACTAGTCATAGAAGTAATAGTATAACAGTTGTAGTAGTAGCGGTAGCATTGTAACAGTAGCATACTCATATAGTAGTGAAAGTAGTAGTAGTAGTATAGCAACATTAGCATATTCTTGTCATAGTAAGAGTAGTAAATTGTATAACAATCTTATAGTAGTAGTATAGTAGTGGTAGTTAGAGTAGTAGTTGTAATATAATACTAGCATAGTACTTGTAGTAATAGTCGTTGTAGTTGTTGTAAAATTGTTATGGGATGATGGTGGCCAATTTCGACTAGAGGTCAGTCTATGAGCTCCCGTGAATGTCTATTCAGATGAAAGGCTAGCCTACAAGGCTCGCTTGAAAGTCTAATTGATTTAGTGTTAGCCCGTGGGCTCATCTGAAAATCAAACTCCTGTTAAAGGCTAGTCTACTGGCATGGCAAAATATCTAATCAACTAAAGGATAGCCTGAAAGCTTGCCTAAAAGTTTAATTCAATTAATGGCTAGGCTATGGGTAGCCTAAATGCTAAAGCAACTTAAGATCTACCTGCAGGCTCACTCAAAGTCATTATGATTGTCTAAGGGCTCTCAAACCAAAATAAAATTAATAGACATAAATTGTTTAAATGGATCAACCACATTGGACTCAATAGTTTGGCTGAAACAAATAAACAAAACCAAAGTGACTCGAACAAAGCACCAAATGGACTTGAATGGATTAAAACAAATGGACTAAAACTAGCCCAAATGAGTCAAAAATCTCTCTACCAGCTGACCAATTGGTCATACAGAATTAATTTGAGAAAAAACACATGATTTACACAAAGAGCATTCCTCACTTTGTAATTTAAGAAATTTAAATTCAAAATCATAAAAATTATGAAAATAAGAGAGGAAGAGGGAAGTGCTTGATACTTGCCGCTGCCTCACTCCTATGCACTTGAAATACGACAAGATGGACCTTAGTTTGATACTTATTGGATACTGATAATTTAGCTCAATTTCAAGGTGTGGCAGACTATCTTGGCTTTTGTTAGTAGACCCTTTTAAGATCTGAAGTTCACTGACTATATTATGCTTGTTGTCAGTTGGCATCTTTGGATCTTTGATTTGATAATTGATGACCTCTTTGGCATGTTACTGATTAAGTTTGGAGCATTGTCAATGGCTTTTGAGCATGTGTTGGCTTAGCTTCAAAGTATGGCTAATGACTTTAAATGTGTTATCGATTGACTTCTTTTGAACACAACATCTGACTGATTGACTAAGTGAGTTCAAACTTGACTTTAGTTCAATTTGGCTCAAAATGGATTGTGGTATTGGCAGATGCTGACCATTTCTATTTGATAATCAATAGCTTTGATTATATCTGAAGTGTCACTAATGGGTTTGACCTTATGTTGGATGAGCTTGAAGTATGTCTAATGACTTTTTGCATAATGCTCGTTGACTTCTTTCGAACAAGGCATCTGGTTAACTAATTAAGTGAGTTTAAGCCTATCTTTAGTTTGATTTGAAATGGTTAGCAACTTTGGTCTATGCTGACCATTTCTGATTTGATAATTAATAACCTTTTTAGCATGTTATCGATTATGTTTGAAGCATTGCCAATGACTTTTGAGCATGTGTTGGTTTAGCTTTAAAGTATGGGTAAAAATTTTAAGTGTGTTATTAGTTGACCACATTCAAATATGGCATAGGATCGACTGACTAAGTGAGGTCAAGCTTGCCTTGGGTTTGATTTGATTTGAAAAAATGATTGGTGGCCTTAGCTTGTGCTAAGAATCTTCAATTAGAGAATCAACAGTCCCATTAGCATGTTGTCGATTAACTTTGAGCTATTGCCAACAACTTTGAGCATGTTGTTGTTATAATCTTTGATCCAACCCTGATTAGGTTCTTAATGGATCTTGGTTCAATATGATAATAGATTTGGGTTCGACCTAAGTTGGACCCTTACTAGGTTTAGGTTTGAGCCTCAATAGGCTTGGGTTCAAGTCCAAGATGATTTGATTCAACTTTGTTGTGGTTTAGGTTCCACCTAATTCTGGTTCAGGTTTGACTTGGTTTAAGTTAGGTGTGACCTAGTGCAAAGCCAAAATCGTCAACTTGGGATGGTGAAGACCCTATGAAGCAATAACAAAATAACAAATAAAAAATGTATGTTGGTTTAAGTGTGTAATCAAGTGTAGTGAGAACATGACTTCCCAATAGGCGCAATCTCCTACTATTAGTTACTCTGATTGTTGTTAGAAACCTCCTAAAGTAAGAAACCTAGCTAATAAAATAGAGACACAGAAGACAAAAACATGATTGATTAATTTGGGAAAAGGTGTACATGGTATAAGCAAGGCGAGACTCTGACATTTCAATTTAAGGAATTCAACATTACAATTATGAATGACATGAAATAAGTAAGGGGATGAAAAAGCTTGAATTTCACCATTGCCCCGCTTCCATGTTCTAGACCGAGTTGAGCATGACTCAGATAGATGCTTGATTTGATATTTGGTAGATGTTAATGACTTTTCTTGATTTCAATGTGTGGTAGACTATCGTGGATTGTGTTAGTTGACCCCATTAAGATTTTGAGTTTTACTGACCACTTTCTATTTGTTGTCAGTTAACTTCTATTGATTCTTGCTTCAGAAAATAATTAATTGCCTTAGATTATGCTAATTATTTTTAATTTAATAATCAACAGTTTCTTGGTGTGTTGTCAATTAGGTTTGAAGCATCACCAATCCTTTTGGAGTTGGTTTATTTTTGAAGCATGGTTGATTACTTTAAGCCTATTATCAGTTAACTTCGTTTGATAATTGGTGGCCTCATTGGCTTGCTGTTGATTAGGTTTGAGATATCACAATGGCTTTTAGGATTGTTTAGCATGAAAGCATGGCTGACAACTTTAAGCATGTTATTGGTTGACTTTATTTGATAAGTGACAGCCTCATTGGCATGTTGTCAATTGTGTTTGAGGCATCACCATTGGCTTTTCGAGTTAACTTAGCCAAGTACCTTCAACAGCTTTTGGGATTGGTTTATTTTTGATGTATAGCTTGACTTAGTTTAGACTTCTATTGGAAATTGTTGTGGTTTAGATCAAATGAGAGTTCTCTTCAAATTTATTATGAGTTCAAATGTGGTTTGACTCAATTTTGGGTTGTATTTGAACTTATTTTGGTTTAACTCAATTTAGATTTCTCACCGAACTTGTTGTGGTTTAGTTCAATGTGTTTTGACTCAATTTAGGGTTCTATTTGACTTTGTGGTAGTTTAGTCCAAATACAATTTGACTCAATTTTGAGTTCTATTCAAACTGGTTCTGGTTTACTTCAAATGTGGTTTGACTCAATTTAGTGTTCTATTCAAACTTGGGGTGGTTGTGGTTTGACTCAATTAAGAATTCTATTTGAACTTATTATTGTTTAACTCAAATATGATTTGACTCAATTTAGTGTTCCATTTAAACATGTTGTAGTTTAATTCAAATGTGATGTAACTCAATTTAGAGTTCCAATCAAACTTGTTATGATTTAGTTTGAATGTTATTTGACTCTATTTAGAGTTCTATTCGAACATGTTGTGATTTAGTTTAAATATGGTTTGAATTAATTTAGATTTCTATTCGAGTTTGTTGTGGTTTAGTTTGAATGTTATATGATTTAATTTGATGTCAGTTTGAATTTATTATGATTTGACTCAATTACTGTTCATTTTGGATTTATTTTTGATTTAGTTTGCATGTTGTTTGACACAATTGGGGTTCAATTCAAACATGTTTTGATTCCAGATTAACTCAATTCCAACTGGAATTGACCAAGGTCTGGACATATCACTTTACCCAATTATGGTTGAATCTGAACCTTGGTCATTAGGTTTTTGACTATAAGGGACAACTAGTTAGGGCATTGGCCAACCAGCCAAAATAGGTGTCATTTTAGGTTCAATAGAACTAGATGGCTGGCTTAGGTATTGGTTATCTAACAAAGAGCATTCTTTTCCATTTTAATAAAAATCGAATGATTGGTTGGGGTACTAGTCACCCAACAGAGAACCTATGGTTCCTTGGTTCGCTAGAATCGATCAATCGATTGAGGGTATCGATCAACTAGGAGAACTTTACTAGTTGTGGATGAGTATGACCGGTCGATTAGCCGATAGAGAGCTATCTACTTATTTAGACTGAATTCAGTCCATTTATTTTTATCCATTCATGTTCATTTGGTGGTTTGTTTGAGTCACTTTGGTTTGGTTTATTTGTTTCAGCCAAACTAACTTGAATTTAATGTGGTTGAGCCATTTAAACAATTTATATTTATCAATTTTATTTTGGTTTGAGAGCCCCCAAACTATCAAAATGATTTTGGTGAGCCTGCAGGCCAACCTTAAGTTACTTTTGGCTTTCAGGTTAATCGTAGCTTGATCATTAATTGATTTAGATTTTCAATCAAGCCCACAAGCTGTCTTTTACTTAATTAAACTTTTAGGTGTGCCCGCAGAGTAGCCTTTAGTAAGAGTTTGATTTTCGAATGAGCCTATAGGCTAACTCTAAACTAATTGGACTTTAAGGCAAGCCGCACAAGTTGGCCTTTCATCTAAATAGACTTTTAGGTGAGTTTGCAAGCTGACCTTTGGTCCAAATTGGCTACTATGATACAATAATAATTATCACTATTACTAATAGTATGTGACTATTATACTACTACTACTACTATATCACTACTATACGACTGCTATATAATTTACTACGACCAAACTACTACTACCACCACTACTCTTATTATCATCCAAAATGCTACTACTAGTATGCTAGTACTATAGCTTTTACTGCTATACAAGTATACTACTACTACAATACTACTACTACTACTACTACTACTACTACTACTACTATACTATTACTTCTACTACAACTATATGTACTATACTATACTACTTATATAATATTATACTGGACTACTACAATATTACTATATTGTACTACTATATTACACTTTAATACTACTAATATTATTACAAAATAACTATACTAATACTACTTCTGCTATATTGATAGTATATGATACCACTATCTCGACTACTACTAATACAATACTACTACCACTATATAATTGCTATACTAATAATATTACTACTATACTATTACTATACAATACTACAATTACTACTATAGTAAATCTATGTTGTACCATACAACTATATTACTATTATGCTACTATTGCTGCTATACTATTATACTATATTAATTTTCCACCACTACTACTAAACTACTACTACAGTACTATCGTTACTACCTTACAACCACTATAGTGTACTACTATACTAGTATTAGTAGTATGCTCCTACTATTATACTACCACTATATTACTAATACCATACAACTATACTACTGATATAATCTTTTTTCTAACAACTGGGATTTATAACTAAAGTCATACTTCAAGCAAACATAGAAGAGGTTAGTACAACCACCAAACCAATACTTGAAGTATACTACTAGCACAATTATACTATCATACTACTATCGTTATACTATTTATACTACAATATTGCTATTATACTATTAGTAATAGTACACTACCATAATTAATGTTATAATAACTACTACCACACTGCTAACATACTTCTACTACTATTAATATACAAGTACTACTAGTATATGGCTTCTACTAATATAGTACCAATATTACAATTACAACTACAGTACCACTACCACTACTAATATTACTGCTATATTACTATATTGTAATTATACTTAAACAACTATACTATTACAGTTACTTCACTTATACTACTACATTTATATTACTACTAGTAGTAATACTATTATACAAAACTATGACAACTATACTATTACTATTATATTGCTATACGATTCCTATTTCTATATTACTACTATTACTGCTACTTTTACTATACCATTACTATAACACTACTAATATTCTACTATTGTACTAGTATAAATATTACTACTGCTTCTACTATCATACTTCAACTATACTAAGAGTATACTATTATTATACTATAATTACTACTATAATAGTACTATTATTACTATTACTTTATTAATACTATTGTTAAAACTATATCCCTACTACTTTTACTACTATTACTACCATAAAAATGTGCTACGACTATTATACTGATACAACTAATAATGCTTTTACAACTACAATATTATATTACTACTATATTCATATATTGCTACTGTGCTATTACTACTACTACAATTTACTACTACTATAGTACTATACTATTGTTATTGTACTACAACTACTACTCTAACAACAACTACTATTACTACTACTATACTAATACTAATACTATACTATTACTATTATTAATACTACTAATACTACTACTATACTATCACCACAATTATATTACTACACTATACTACTGTGCCATATTATGATATTACTGTATAACTAATACTATTATACTAATACTAATTTTAATATATTACCACTAGTAGTATTATTATACTATAGAACTATTATTCTACTCTTATAATACTTCTACTATCACTATACTACCACTATTACTACTATATTACTACTACTAATATTATTATTATATTATAATATAACCATATTACTAGTACAACACTACTACTATATTATTACTATATTACTAGTAGTATACTAATTCTACTAGAACAACTACTACTACGATACTATAATACTCATACTAAGTACTACTAATATACTATCATACTATTGCTCTACTACAACTAGTATTATTACTATACCACAATTATACTACTAATATACTAAGTATTACTATTATACTAATACTATAACTACCATTACTTTTAGTCGTATATTGCTATTATACTACTATAATACTATTACTATAATATTACTACCATAGTATTGCTATCAGATTAGTATGACTATACTACTAATATTGCTGCTAGTAATTCTACTATACTACAACTACATTATGACTATGCTATGGGTACTACATGGCTACAATACTAGTACTAATACGACTAGTATCATTACTACTACACTAACGCTATATTACTATATTACCACTATAATAATATTTCACTACTGCTATATTACTATTATTATTACTAGATTACTACTAAAACTACTATTACTATATTAATGTTGCTGTTAGTACTACTACACTACTATTATACTATTACTATAGTACTGCTATATTACTAGTATAATACTACTATTGCTCCAGCTACTACTACTATAATAATATATTTCTACTATTATACTGCTATTATTATTATATTATATTAATCTATTACTATTTTACTACTACTATTATTATACTATAATACCATTCTGTAATATTATACTAGTATATTTCTACTACTACAATAACTATACTAAAACTATTACTGCACTACGACTACTACCATATTATTACTGTAGTACTACTACTATTCTACAAGTACTACCACCATACTACTATACTGCCAATACTATCAATATAGTACTACCTATATTACTATTACTATTATTATAGTAAACTATTGCTATACTATTAGTACTACTATACTACTAGACGATACTTCTTTACTGGTACTATGTTACCACTATAATACTAATATTATACTACGACTACTATATTACTAATATAATATACTACTACTGCTATGTTAGTACCCTTCTCAACCTATAAAACAAGTAGTAGTCATGAAGGTAGGTGACTTTCTCTTTCTCTATGAAAATAAATCAATGAGAACCTTTGCGACTTAAGTGTCGGAGTGGCCATCATCCGAGAAGCTCCCAACAACCCTCCTTGTAGTTCTTTCTTCTTCTTGCATATTAGCAGCAGGATAATCTAGCAGATCAAATCTAGAGTCCCCTAGTCCAGATCAGTATTGAATTGGGCTCCATCAATAATTAGCATTTTCATAAGATCTACTGGGCCTCCCTTCTTTGTTAATCTTAGAGACCTTCAATAGTCTTTTGACAATGTTGCCTAGAACGCTAAGGCCCTCATCATCCAAGAATCTTATTGGAGGCCAAGCAGCCCCATGATCAGTAAAGCCATATAACTCATTTGGCAAGCTAGGTGGATCAATATAGCAATCCAACTTTGTGACACGGACCAAACCACAATCCCTGGGACCCCATTTATAAATAGTCCTAGAGGCTCTCGTAGGTCCCCCCTACCAAGTGCAATAGCATGAGTTTCAAACTCTAGACACCATCATTCAACAAATGACGCAATTGCTTGAGGTCCAGGCATAAGCCATGCAAAATCTGTAGACCTAGGAATTGCAAAATTAGGCCTAAATGATGTCGCACCTTGGGGCTCAAAACACCTTGTAGTATGTTCCAATTCAAGCTCTGGTGCTAGCCTAAGGTACTTTGGTAAAGCAACACCCTAAATCATAATTGCACCTTGGTACCCATGCAGAGCACCATCAATGGGTCACCATGATCACTAGGCCATTATTTCACTTTAGTACTATGTTTTGAGAGATTATTTTTTATATGGCCTAACTGATGATCTAGCCTTTGGGTTTGCACTTAGCTAGCCTTTAGCCTAGCATTTAAGCCAACCTTTGTGCTCGCATCTAAGCTAGCCTTTGTGCTAACACTTAGCTAGCCTTTAGGGTTGCATCCAAAGCAACCTTTGGACTTGCACCTAGCCAACTTTTGGGCTCGCTTTTAAGTAAGCCTTGAAGCTCATACCTTAGTCAGCCTTCGGACTCAAACTCAACTAACCTTCAGGCTGGTACCTTGGCTAGTCATTTGGCTCACACCTAACCAACCTTTGGGCTTGCACCCAACTAGCCTTTAGGCTTACACTTAGCCAGCCTTCGAGCTTGCACTCAAGCTAGCATTTGGGCTTGCACTTAACCATCCTTTAGGCTCACATCCAACCTAGATTTTGGGCTCACACTTAGCCAGGCCGAGCTCACATCCAAGCCAACTTCAAGCTTGCACTCAACCAGCCTTTGGGCTTGCATCTAAGTAAGCCTAGAGGCCCACATCTTAGCCAGCCCTCAGGCTCACACCAAGCCAACCTTTAAGCTCACACTTAGCCAACATTCATTCTTACATCCAAACTAGCCTTGGGCTCACATCGAAGCTAGACTTATGGCTCACACTTAACTAGCCTTTCGGCTCACATCTAAGCTAGCCTTCAAGCTCGCTCACAAGCCAGCCTTCAAAGTCACATCTATAGCAACCTTCAAGGCTTGCATCTAAAAAAGTCTTCAGACTCGCACTCAGTTAGCACTTAGGCTTGCATTAAGCTTACTTTTGATCTCGTGAACGAAGCTAACCTTCAGGTTTGCGTATCTGAATCAAGCTATGGGTTAGCCTAAAATCATCATAAATAGCCAAGGACCCTCCCTCAAATCAAATTGATATAAAGTAACTCAATCACAACAAATAGACAAAGCCCAAGTTTGCTCAAATGAACTTAAATTGGTAAGAAAGATGGACTAAAACCCAAATTGAACTAAAATCTAGAAAATCCAAATTGTATTAACCTAAACCAAATAAACTTAGATTCAACACTAATTAATCTAAAAAATCAAATTGAGTTCGAATCAAATCTAATCAAGATTAAACTAAGTTCAAAACAAATCGTGACTGGGTCAAATCAAGTCCAAACTAAAACAACAAAGTGAAAAGTTAAACTAGAGCTATGCTAGACTGAGTCTAAACTAAAACCAAGTTGAATTAAATTGACTTGAACTTGAGCCAAAGTCTAGCAGACCTAGACTGTATAGAAGTATAATACAAGGTCAAACTTGATTCAAGCTAAATGAAATCAAACTCAGACCCAAACCATATTTGTCTTGATGGAATTAAATAGGGTAAAAACAAGTCCCACTCGGAGTGCTAAAACCTCAGCGATACTCCAAGGCAATGAACAAAGGGTGATGTCACCACCCTAACTTGAACCCAAATTAGTTTAAATAGAAGTAAATAACTTCAAACTGAGTCTCACTAGTTGTTACAAAAGCCTTCAATAATACTTCAAAGATATACCCAACTCCCAAAGCCATTAGTGATGCAGTCAAATCAAAGAAGTTAATTGCCAATATGCTTAAAGTTTTTGGCCACACTTGATAGCTATACCCAACCCCCTAAGCCATCAATGATGCTACCAAATCAATGAAGTCAACAAACAATATGCTCAAAGCAATTAGCCACACTTCAAGCTACTTGAACCCACAAGTAATTGATGATGTGCCTCTCTAAGTGAGCCAAACTCACAAGTAGTTAGCAATGCACTCCTCTACAAGTTAGACAACCCCACAAGTAGTTAGCGATGCACTCATCAAGCAAGCCAACACCAAAAGTAGTTGGTGATGCCCTGTTCAAGCTAGACAAATCCAAAAGTAGTTGGTGATATACTCTTCAAGCTAGTTAACACTAGAAATAGTTGACGACACACTCTCAAAGCTATACCCAAATTTATGAGCTATTGGTGACTATCAAACCAAAGAGGTTATCATCTATGCCATATCGGTCATGGAAATGCTTTAAGAAAAACAAAGGAGTTATTGCCTATGCCTTATTGGCTATGGAAACACTTTGAGATCAATAGAGTTATTACCAATGCATTATTGGCTAACAGAAATACTCCAACCCAAAAGAAGTTATCACCTATGCCTTATTGGCTATGAAAACACTTCAAATTGTGGGGTTATCATCAAAGCTCAAAACTAATGGAAATACTTCAAATCATGAAGTTATCAGAAATGCTCAAAGCTACTGTAAACACTTCAAACATTTTCCCATTTCCTTCCATAGTTCTGATTGGACACACATGGTCCAGCATAGCGAAAGCGTGGCAGCAACATACATCAGCTTCTTCTTCCCTCTTTCTTTTTATCTATTCCTTTTATATTTTCTATAATTCTATATTGAAATTCATTTTAAAGTGAGGCTATACCCTTACTTAAGTCATGTATCATTTCTTAAAATCAATTAAATGCATTCTTCTTTTCTTTCTATGTCTCTATTTTTGTTAACTAAGTTTCTCATTTTAGATAGTTCCTGACGATTGTCAAGGTGATTAACAATAGGGGCTTGTGGCTATTGAAAGTCATGTTCCCACAATACCTGATAGTGCACTCTAAATTAAATAAATTTTGATTTATGACTTGAGCTCACTTCTGGGGTCTCCGCTATCCCGAGTGGTCAACTTTGATCCCATAGAGTGTCCTATGAGATGTACTACAAGCCACCAAGCAGTGTGGCAAAATTTATCCAACTAGCCCATGAGCACATAGTTGCTTAAGAAGTGATCCTGGCAAAAAAAGAATCTAATGGTGGTACCAAGAAGAGAGAATCTCTAGAGAACAAGTAGATTGAATAACTCAAGAACCAAAGTTGTATCATATATTAAGCACCTAGACTTCTTGCAAAGGCCCTAACCTAATCACCTTGACCAGGAAATCCTCGAGAAATCAAGGTACTACAATTTTCACCCTAATAATTTCATGATACTAAAGAATGCAAGAACCTCAAGGATGAAATCAATAGGCTTATTAAAGAAGGCCACCTTAGGCAGTTTGTCTGCAACGTGAATGTGTAGAAGAAACTCACATATGGGAGAATCATCAATGAACTTCACCAAAAAGGACCCCATGCTTCAGTTGCAAAACCCTCCAATCAATGGAAACCTCAATATGATCCTCACTAGCTTACTAACTCAAAGTGATGCTCTAGCATCAACTGACAAATGCTGAATCCCCACTGGGAGGCAGGAGGGCTCAGAAGAGATACCATTATGAGCCTAACTACGGAGATATAGTTTGCTCTGCTAAGGACGCAGAAGGAATTTTCACTCCTCACAATGATGCATTCATGATCTTAGTGGTCCTAGATGGCTACACTGTTGACTGTATCATGATAGATATAGGATATTTGGCAAATATTCTATTCACCTGAGCCTATGATCAAATGTAGATAAAGCAAAAGCTGGAGTTGTACATCGGGACTCTTAGTGAATTCATAAGGAACTCAGGCACTGCACTTGGTATGATCAACTTACTCCTCACCTTTGGAGAAGATCCAAGGCACACCACAATTGAATCAAAGTTTGTGGTAGCTTGGAGATGTTCTATCTATAATCTAATATTAAGATGATTAGCACTCAATTAGCTCCATGAGGTAATTTTAACTTTTTATTTAGTCAAGAGGTTTCCTACTAAACATGGCACAAATAAAGCATAAGGAGACCAAAGTCTTGTTAAAAAGTATGAAGCACCCTATTGGCAAAGTAGTTTCAGCTAGAAAAGGAAGGAACCAACAATAGTGGAGATCAATGAACCCATCACTGCGCCAAAAAAGGGACATATTGAGCCTATGGAATGGCTCATTAGCTTGGTCATTGATGAAGCATCAGGGAGGGTACTCATGCTTGGGTGAACCTTGTAGAGCCCTTATGTGCCAAAATACAAGAACTCCTAAGAAGGAGTCAAGATGTCTTTGCATGGTCATAGAAAATTCCAAGCTGGTCAAATAGAGTAAATGGCACTTTGTCCTTGAACACTGAAATGCTATCACCACAAAGGTAAGTAAAATTCTTAGTGTAGGATTTATATGGGAAATCCACTATCTTGAGTGGTTGGTCATGGTAATGGTAGAGAAATCCAACGGTAAATGGAGAATGTGCATCAACTTCATCGACTTAAATAAAGCTTTCCCAAAGGATAGTTATCCTCTACCTAAGTTGACTAGCTCATTTACTCTACCTTGGGCCACAATCTCTTGAGCTTCTTGGATGTGTTCTTAGGCTACCATCATATTCAAATGAATCTCAAATACGAGGAGAAAACTACCCTCATCACAAGGGTAACATACCAAAGAATGGTGAACAAAGTTTTTGTGCCTCAACTGAGTAGGAATGTGGAAACAAATGTTGATGATATACTAGTGAAAATCCTCCATGTTGATCGGTATTTGAAGGATCTAGAAGAGATGTTCTACACACTTTGGAGGTTTAGGATGAAGCCGAACACAAATAAGCATGCTTTCAGGATAGGCTTAGGAATGTTCCTTGGCTACCTAGTCTTGGAATGTAGAGTAGAAGTCAACTGTGAAAGGATTGAGGCAGTTATGGCAATGAAGCCTCTAAGCTCCATCAAATAGATGCAGAAGATAACATGTCACCAGATGGTGCTCAATCGCCTCCTATCTAGATTTGGAGAGAAGTGCTTGCCCTTTTTTACGGCACTCAAACAAAGCTATAGATTTGAATGGATGGCAAAAATATGACTGAGCCTTCGAAGACCTCAAAAAACACTTAGCCAAAGCACCCTTATTGGTGAGACATAAACTAAATGTGATACTCTTCCTTTTTATAATGACATTAGACTAGTCGATTAGTTCAATTTAAATAAGTGATTAGTGTAGAAAATAACACCTCATATACGATGTGGGTCATGTACTCATAGGTGTCGAGGTTTGGTACCCTTCATTGGAGAAGTTAGCATACACCATGGGGTTGGCAACCCCAAAGTCCTACCCTTACTTTCAAGCACACCCAATCACAGTGCTCACTGATCTTCCACTTTAGCCCAGCTTGAATCCAAGGCCTCAAATAATGCCATAGAGTATGAAGCATTCCTCCTTAGATTACATGTGGCGTTAGTAGTAGGAGTTAAAAAATTAAAGGTATTTAGTGAATCACAGCTTATGTTTTCATAGGTCACTGGAGAGTATGAGGTAAAAGACACAACCATGGCCTAGTACCTAATCAAGGCATAGAAGCTTATGGAAAAAATAGACCAAGTGAAAATTTGTCAGGAACCCCAAAATAGCAACACAAAGTAGACGCTCTCGCTCAGCTAGTTTTGGCTTCTTCAAATTTGGTACTAAGGCAAATCTTTGTGGAGAATCTTTAGCAACCCAACCAATTAAAGACCATTGAGATGAATGCAGTGGATGTAGAGCCTTGCTAGGTGGATCCCAATATCACTTACCTCAAAGATGGGAAACTTCCTAAGGACCAAAAGAGGCTCGAAAGATCATGAAGCTAGTCCTGAACATCACCTTATTAGAAGGAGTCCTACACAAAAGATCCCTCTTAGCCCCTCCTCCATTGTCTAAGACCCGAGGAAGTCAACTATTCTATCCGAGAGGTTCATGGTGGGATATGTGAGAGCCTTGGTGGAGGACAAGCTATGGCACTTAAGCTCTGTAGACAAAGGTATTATTTGCTTAATGTGGCTTTCATGGCATCTAAATTTATCTCCAAATGCAAACAACACAAGAGGTGCTCCTCCTTACTCCACAATATGGTGGTTCAACTCCAACAAACATAATCTATATGGCCTTTTGACTATTGAAGAATGGACATCTTTGGTCTATTCCCATTATCATCAGGTCAAAAGAAGTTCTTAGTGTCTTCATTAACTACTTTATCAAACAGGTGAAAGCTGAATGCTAGCCATAATCACCAAGAGAAATATTCAAGAGTTCCGATGGCAGAGCATGATTTGAAGGTTCACATTGCCATGAGTACTGGTTATAGCCAATAGGAAGCAACTTGACAACTTAAGATTCAAAGAATACTATAGTAGCATCCACATAGGACTAAGGTTTACCTCAGTGAACACCCCTAATCTAATGACCTAGCCGAGGTAACTAATCGAACCTTCTTTGAGCCATAAAGAAGCATCTTAGAAAAGCCAAAGGCATCCATGTCAATGAACTAATGCATGTTTTGTGGTCTTGCTAACCTTGCCATAGACAATAATCATGAGTCACCTTTCATGCACGCACCTTTCATGCACGCTTATGGGGTTGAAGTTTTCATTCCAATGGGACTTCACTTTAAGTTAGGCTTATAATCTTGAAATGAATGAGGCAAATGTTTGAGCTGATGAGGATTGTATCCTGGATGTTTGGGAGAGGGTTTGGACTAGAGTTGCTGAGCACTAGCAGTGAGTGGCCTGATACTACGATGCATGGGACCGCAATTGGGAATTATGATTGAGTGATTGGATTGTCAATGAGCTAAACTCACTAATTGAGTTTTAGGTAAATTATCCCCAAAGTAGATAGGCCTATTCAGAATTCCCAGGATCACAGGGATAGCGACATTTAAGGTCGAGCACTCAGATGATAAAGAACTTTATAGGACATGGTATGCAAACAACCTAAGAAGGTTTTAGCTTTAGACTAGATTAAGCCTCCATTATCTCTATATATATTGTCAAGTCATGTCCCAATAGACCACCAAAGACTGAGATCCACTTGAGGCAGAAGACCTTGGTGATATACCAAGCATAAGGACTTAGATTCATCTGAGGCATAGGACCTCAGTGATAAGCCAGACATAAGATCTCATATTCACCTAGGGCATAAGATCTTGGTGATAAGCCAAGCATAAGACCTTGGTTTTTCCTAGGGCATAAGACCTTAGCTCTATTCAAGATATAAGACCTTGAAAATGAGATAGGCATAAGACATGAGATTAACCCAAGGCACATGTCCTCAGATTCACTCAAGACATAAGACTTTGGTAGTAAGCTAGATACAAAACCTCGACAATAAGCTAGCATAAGACCTTGAATTCACTCGAGGCACAAGACTTCAAATTCACCTAGGGTATAAGACATTGACGATAAGCCAAGCATAAGACCCTGAATTTACTCGAGGCATAAGACCTCGACAATAAGCCAGACATAAAACATCATTCTACCTTGGGCATAACACCTCAAGAATAAGTCAGGCATAGGATATTGATTCTATTTCAGACATAAGACCTTGGCAATAAGCCCAACATAAGATCTCAAATTCACCCAAGGTATAAGAGCTTAGTGATAAGCTACGCATAAGACCCCAATTCTACCTGGGGTATAAGACCTTGACGATAAGAAAGGCATAAGACCTTGGTTCTATCTAGGGCATAAGACCTTGACAATAAGTTGGGCCTAACACCTTGGATTCACCCAAGGCATAAGACCTCAGTAATAAGCTCGACATAAGACCTCAAATTGACCCAAGGTGTAAGACCTCAGCAACAACTTAGGCATATGACCTCGATAGTAAGACAAGCATAAGACCTTAGCAATAAGTTGGGCATAGGACCTTGGTTTTATACCAGACATATGACTTTGGTCATAAGCCAATCATGAGAAGCTCAGAACTTTGCCAAGACCTAAGATTCTTATGTAAAGCTTTCACCTTAAGCCACACTATGGTCCTTGAAGTTTCTCTCTTAATAGTCCCTTCTCTTCCCTAAGCCATTACCCACTTGGTGGAAGGATGAGTACCAGCTAGATCAAGTTTAAGAACCACTACCTAAGGAGCTCGAAAGCCAACTATGCAAAGGGGACCTATGGCTTGTCACTTTATGGCAATCTTCACCATGGCTAAATGGTGAAACTATATGTTGATTTGCAAGCGTAATGGACAACAATTGACCTTTGAGTGACTTTGGGCCAAGTTATGTGCAACAGGGATGCAAGCCAAAGATGCAAAGGGAAAAGGCTCAAGTAAAAGAAAATCTCTTTCATTCATCAAAAAAATATCATATTCAAGGGGAAACATGATTTTAAAGATTTTTACAAAAAAGACAAAGGAGAATCATGCAAGACTATTTGGAGGATGCTGGGGGTTCGGCAGACTCCTTTGGGACAATGGACACTTATGGCTTAGCAGATGCCTTAGCTTCTTTCTCACTCCAGAGGATCTCCTTGTACTCCTACTTGTGGTGGTGAATCCTCAAGTTGTTGCAAAGTTCCACTCGGAGCTCATCAAGCTTGAGGTTAGGATCATGATGAGTCTTCTTTACTATGATGCTAGACTAGAGGTAGCCCTTAAAGAAGGAGTTGGCAGAGAGAAGGCTCTATTCCCAAAGATAGTCATCAATGGACTTGAACTCAAGAACAACCTGCATCTTGCACAGCTTCAAGGACTCCAAGTACTATAAGCACCAATGAAACATATCCACCAACTCATCCTTTTCCTAGTCTAGCTCAGCCTTTTACCAAGCCTCTAGTTCCTTTAGCCTTGTTAGGGCTGAATCTTGCTCCACCAAGAGGATACTTATCTCCTCCTCTAACTCCTTCTTTGTCTTCCCAACCTAGAACTGGAGTGACTCTAGTGGAGAATAGAGGAAGTTTACATCCTCCTTGACTTTAGTGGTCTTATTCTTCTCAGAAGCCAATTGCTTCTAAGCTTTAAAAATTATTGACCTATATAATGAAAAAATTAGTGTTAATAATCGAGCTAAAAGTCTATAAAAAGGAAAAAAGGAGTAGCATTAATGGAAGAGGATGTTGGCACAAGTCCGATCCCCCTTAATGAAGACTCAATTTGTAGGGAGATACTCAATGTGGGGGTTCCACTATCCACAAAATCTCTATGGAAATACTCCTAGGTGTCCATCTCCTTGCTTAAGGAGCTTAGATGATTGGAGGTCAATCGTGCCCACACTTTAATATGAGGAGGAGAAGGTATAGGTTCAGAAGTCATAATTGCCTTCTTCCCACAGTCAACAAACTATGCAATAGAAGAGTTTAGTGCTCGGTGGCCTCTCTTATGGATTCAACCCAAGAGAAGCACCTAGAAGTGTGAGGTATTGCCTACCCATTCCTTGACTACTCTTCCTCCTCTCACTTCTTCTTCCCTTGGCCTTGGACAGACACCTAAGGGGAGGCATTGCCTTCTACTTTAGAAAACCCCTTTCGAGATGACAAGACTAGGGATACCTAACGAATGCCTACTTGTTACCTCAAAAACTCATTCATGATTGAGATCTAGGTCAATCCTATACAAAATCTAACTAATGATTAAATCAAGGAGAAAGAAACTGAAGAATTAAGAACACAAAATTCTAAGGTACATGCTAACTTCCCAAGCTATAGATAAGCTATGCTCTAGCAGACAAGCCTTATCAAACCACATGAAAGTAGATCTAATATCCTCAACCACACCTACCTAAGAGATTAAAAGTTGGTGAACCTCAGGGTAGACCTCTAGGTTAGGTCTGTGAGTGAAAGGGTTGCCCCACTCATACGAAAGGACTTCGTCTACCCTGGTAGAAATCTTAAGGGGATGGTTTCTCCAAAAGCAGATGGAGCTAGTGTTTTGACGAAACTAATCTACACCATTTCTTGGGATCAAAATACCATCTATCCCTAATTTTTGAACCCCATCAGCCCTTGAAGGAAACCCTGAACATTTCAATAGTCATAATGAAACCTTCAAATTGGCTAGGGTTTAAAGAATAGTGACTAATTTTCTAGTGTTGGGCACAATTTAATCAAGGGAGAGGTCTCAGCCTCCTAGGATATCCTATGTAAAGATATCTACACGATGCCTAAAGCCACCTTTGAACATTTCCCAAAAGGTACTAAACTCAAATACAAACTCCTCTCTTAATTTCTTACTCTCCTCCTCAGACCCCCCACAAGTCCAATTGACTCCCATCGAAAAAATTGAATACATTGACTAAGTGCTCAAGGTTTTTCTCCTAGAAACTAATTTAGAAATTCAAAATATCACCTCACAGACACTTAATGAAGTACAAAGTTAGGTCCCACTTTCCAAAGCTAAGCAAATCCCCTAATAAAAAATAAATGCCACAATGGTTGAACATGACAAAAAATGACACTTCCTCTTGAGTAATTCCTCAAGTGGACTTGGAGCCATTGATGTGGGAATAGTGGATGGCTTGGAAGCAACCCCTGTGCAAGAGGATAGGATAGCTAGAGGAGTTGGCCCCTTGGAGGCCACAGAAGAAATGGAGGGCGTGGAGCTCAACCCACCAACACTGGGAACTGAGGTGGATGTTGCCTTAGAGGATAAAGCTATGACTACTAGGACTAATGGAGAGGTAGGTCCCTTACTAAAAGACAACCCCCATCTATGGGAGGAAGGAGTGGAAGAAGATGTCATTTTAAAAAAAACATAGCAAATGAAAAAGGAACGAAACAAGGGTTGCAAAATATGTGGGACAAAAATTGCCAAAAATGGGTGAAAAGGAGCAAAGAATTCCTTGAACAGTCTTTCCCAAATAATTGGATCATTGCCACATGGAATGAGGAAGCCTAAAAGGTAGGTGCTAGTGAATGCTACGCCAATCATGTGGGACACATGTCCACATTAAGGGCCATCTTAATGTCTAATGGGATGCCTCTGGATAGTCGCATTGGAGCAAGATGAACCCTAACAATTCTTGTTTATTAGTAACACACACCTGGCACAACGCTATGAACAAGCGACTCACCTCAAGAGAAGTCATGATGGCTGTCACCACTCATGATTTAATAAAAGTGGTAGACTTAAACCTCAAGAATCCAAAATGGTACACCTAAAAATACACATCTAATCTAGTGTAAGAGGAAGTAACTCCGCCCATTGAGCTGCCTAAACTCCATAACTAGAGTTGTGGGACACTATTGACGCACTGAGCTAAAAAATAGTTGAACTAAAAAGCAAATAAGGACCTAACTTATAGGATGAACTACTAACCAAGGTGACCGAGCTATTGGCTATGAGGCCATTATCCGAGGTGATGTTGCTGAGGTCAAGCCACCCCGACAGTATTACAATAATCCGTCTAGCAAATGCACATCTCAAGGCGAACTAGAATATTTGACAAGCTCAACCCATATATGGATATCATCGGGTATTCATGAAAATTCAAGGGACACAAATCCTAGGAAAACCATTAGTAGAAAATTCAAGAGTGATAGTAATCAAATAAGGAAAGTCCAACATAATTAGAACTAAGATTATGAAATCCCAAATCTTATCAAAGAACTTCTTGGCCAATAAAACACGAAGTAGCCATAAAGGTAGTAGGACTCTCTCTTGAATTCTCTATTTCTCTCTCGGTGAACGAAAATTTATGAGAACCTTTCTAACTTGAGTGTCAGAGTGGCTATAATCAGAGAATCTCTTGGTGGTCCTCCTCATGGTTCTTCTTCCTCTTCCAAATTAGCGAAAAGGTGGCTAACCAGATTTGATCTCGAGGAGCCTTCAGAACCAGAACAGGTATTGAATTAGGATTCATCAATAATATTATACTATATTACTATATTACTATACTATTACAACTACTATACTACTATTATAAAAGTAGTAGTAGTATAGCAGTAGTGGTGGTATAGTAGTAGTATAATAATAGGAATAGTAATAAAAGTGTTAGTAGTAGTATTGGTAATAACAGCAGCAGTAGTAGTATTATTTTAATAGTAATATTAGTTATAGTATAGTAGTACTAGTAGTAGTATAATACTAGTAGTTGTTGTTGTAGTATGGAAGTTGTACTAGTATAGAAGTAATATAGTAGTAAAATAATTATAGTATCATAGTGGTAGTATAGTAGTATAGTAATAGTATTATAATAGTACTATAGTAGTAATATAATAGTAGTAATATTATAGCAGTAGTGTAGTAGTAGTACTAGTTGTATAGTACATTTATAGTAGTACTAGTAGTAGTATAAAAGTAGTGTAGTAGTAATATAGTAGCAATAGTGCTATAGTGGAAATATTACTAGTAATATAATAGTTATGGTTGTTGTAGTAGTAGTATAGTAGCAGTATAGTTGTAGTAGTATAATTGTAGTATTAGTAGTATAGCACTACTATAGCACTACTAGTATACTAGTAGTAGCACTAGAAGTATAGTAATAATATACTAGTAAAATAATAGTAGTAGTAATACTAATAGTAGTAGTGCAGTAGTAGTATAACATATTAGCAATACTATTAGTAATAGTAGTAATATAATAATATTAGTATTAGTAATATTATAGCAGTAGTATAGTAGTATAGTATTAGTAGTATTATAGCAATAATATTATAGTAGTATAGTATTAGTTATAGTATAGTAGTTTTAATAGTGGTAAAGTTATACTTATGTAGTAGTAATTATTATGGTAGCAATAGTACTAATATAGTATTAGTATTATTTTATTACTATTATTATATTAGTACTATTATACTACTATAATATAACTATACTACTATTAGTACTACTAATAATACTACTATTATTGTTATAGTAGTACTACTTCTACTACTCTTGTTATATTACTATTACTGCTACTACTGCTGCTTCTACTACTACTACTATTTCTATTACTGTTATGCTATTTCTATACTAATAGTAGTAGTATTGCTATAACTATTGGTATACTATTATTATATTACTATTACTACTACTATCACTACTATTATTACTATTACTATATTACAAAACTATTACTATACTTTTATTGCTATTATATTCCTACTGTTACTATTGTTATTCTACTACTATGCTACTATAACTACAATACTAATATATTACTACTGTATACTTTTACTACTAATACTACTACTATAGTATATAATTAGGCCTACTACTACTATACTATTATCGAATCCAAATAGATTGACTAGGGTAGCAAAGACCCCTGGGGACAATCTTGAAACAACAAATGAACGTATTAGGTGGTTTGAGAGTGATCTTGTGTTGTGAAAACATGACATCCAATAGGTGTAAGTTCCTATTTTAAATTTTGCAATAATTATTAGAAATCTCTTAATGTGAGATACCTAACTAATAAAAATTGAGATAAAATGAAAAGAAAGCATAATTTCATTGATTTGAGGAAAGAGATATATGGCTTAAGAAAAGGCATACCTCATTTTACATTTTAAAGTATTTAAATTTGTAATCATAAAAGTGAATGGAATGAGAATTGAATGGGAATAGGCTTGATGTGCATTCCTGCCCTACTCTCGTGCCCTTGGTCGAGTGGAACTTGACTTGGGGGGATGCTTGGATCCTTGGCAAATGGTAATAACTTAGCTTGTGTTAGTTGACCTTATTATGAATTAAATTTTTATTGACAACTTTTTTTTGTTGTCAGTTGACATTTTTTATTCTTGACTTAAAAAAATGATTAGCAGCACTAGCTATTCATAATAATTTCTAATTTGATAATCGATGGCCTCTTGGTGTGTTGTTGATTTGGTTTGAAGCATCACTAATATAACTTTTAGAGTTGGTTTAGTTAAGAATCACCAACAGATTTTGATTTGGTTTAGCTCCAAAATATGGCTAATAGATTTGAGGGTGTTAGCAATTGACTTTGTTTAATTTGTTTGTTTGATAATAGATAGCTTCATTAGTGTGTTTCTGATTAGGTTTGAAGCATCACCAATGATTTTTGAGTTGGCTTACAGTTGAAGTATGGTTGATAGCTTTCAGTGTGTTGGCAGTTTTATTTTAATTTTTGATTTAATAATTGATTGCCTTATTGGTGTGTTATCAATAAAGTTTAAGGTGTCACCAAGAGCTTTTGGAGTTATCTTAGTCAAGGATCACCAATGGCTTTTGAGTTGGCTTAGCTTTGAAGCGTAGTTGATGGCTTTAAGTGTATTACCATAACTTTATTTAATCACTGCCATGGTTCAGTTTGATTTCAAAATTGATAGCCTCATTGGCATGTTGTTAATTAAGTTTGAGGCATCACTGATAGCTTTTGGGGGTTCGCTTAGTTATGCATTACCAATAGCTTTTTAGTTAGCATAGCTTTGAAGTGTGGTCAATGATTTTGAGCATATTGTTACTTGACTTTAGTCAATTTTTGATTTGATAATAGATGGCCTCATTAGCGTGTTGTCGATTACGTTTGTGGTGTCGCCAATAACTTGGATTGGCTTAGCCAATCATCACCAACAACTTTTGAGTTGGCTTAGCTTTGAAATATGGCTAAAGGATTTTTCTAGATTCAAATTTTGTTAATTGACTTGTACAATATGGTCTTGGAAAGTGTGGATAGAAAAAGCACTTAGGTATGGTGCTATCCAATTCTTCCTTTTGTTACTAATGACTAGATTTATAGCTTCAAATTGGCTTATGAATTGTTCACACCGGATACTAAGTTTTATCCACCATGTGATGTAATCCAAGACCAATTTGCTATCGCACTTTACTATTGAAATAAGCTCCGTAATGGTCACCTTGTTGTTGATTCTTCCAAACCTCATTTGGAAAATTTCTTTCATTTGTAACCAACTTTATATGGACATTGATTGTAAATATAATACCACAAAAATGCTACCTTTGTTAAACTTGTTGGAAATTGACAAAATAGTGAGGGATTATTGCTTGAGTCTCCACATAGAGTCACGAAATGAGGTATGCGCTATTCAGGGTTATCAATGCCATTAAATTATTTGAACTTAGGAACTATTTTTCCTTTTAGATATGGTACTTGGTCGTGATGATTAGTATATTTATATTTGCATCATTTATCATACCCGTGTCACTTTCTTGTCTTAGTTATGTAGCCACCATTTGTTGTACATACTGTAGGATGTATGCTAGCAGCTCTACATTAGTAGCAATTCCTAAGATCGGTGGTTAGGTATCACTTACTGGTGGAATAGATGCTTGTGAAGGACCTATTTTTTTGGGATTTAACCTACAAGGGGTGTGTCTTTTATGACCTCTATAGCTTCATTTGATGACTATTGAGATCACTCCAACTTGTTGGGTTTTTGTCTTATTTGTATCATCATCTCCATTAATTCCATAACCTTTTTCTATGCTTTATCTTTCTCTTTCTCTTGTTACCTCAATTGCTCTCACGATGCTTCTACAATCATTTCCTTATTAAAACTTTCAATTAGGACCACGGCTTCTACAAGGACCAAGGCTTCTGTTAGTATAGTACTAGTAATATGGCAATAGTAGTAGTATACTGGTGTTAGTATAGTAGTAGTAGCAATATAGAAATATAGTAATGTCAACATAGTATTAGTCCGCATATAATAAAAGTAGTATATTATTGTCAGTATAGCTTTAGTAGGCGTATGATAGTAGTAGTATATTAGTGTCAGCATAGTAGCAATAGTAATATAGTAATAGTAGTATATTACTATCGATATAATTGCAGTACTATAGTATTAGTAGTATACTAACATTAACATAGAAATAGTAATAGTAAATTAGTAATAGTCGTAATACACCATTAATAGTTGTTATTGTTCTACTACTAGTAACATAATAGTAGTAGTATAGAAGTACATAAGTATAATAATATAGTAGTAATAGCAATAGTAGTAGAGTAGTATACTAATAGTAATATATTAGTAGTTAGAGTATAATAATAGCTGCACTTGTGGTAGTAGAGTTATAGTAGTAGTAGTAGTATTGTAGAATACTAATGCTAATACTATTAGAGTAGTGGTAGTTTTAACAATGACAGTATTATACTAGTAACAGCAATAGTAGTAGTAGTGGTCCTATAATAGTTGTAATAGTAGTATAATTTATTGTTAGTAGTAAAAAAGTAATTATAGTTGTATAATAGTAGTATAATATAATAATAGCAGTATATTAATAGTAATAGTATAGTAGTAGTATAATTATAGAAAGAGTATAATAGTTATAGTAGTAGTAGTAGCATAGTAACAGTAATAAAAGTAGAATAGTAATATTATAATAGTAATAGTATTGTTGAATGGGTAGTACAATAGTATTAGTATAATTGTAGTAGTTTAGTAGTTTAATACTAGTAGTATAATAGTAGAGTGCGAGAAATATGACATAATAGTAGTAGTTGTTATTGTACTATAGTAGCAGTAGTAAGCTTTGTATACTAGTAGCAGTATAGTAGTACTAGAAGTGATAGTATTAATAGTATCATAATAGTTCTGTAGTAGTAGTATAGTAGTATATTAGTATAGTTGTAATACTAGAAGCAATAGTATAATAGAAGTATAGTAAAAGTAGTATAATAGTAGAAATGGTAGTAGTAGTGTAATGGTGCTAAAAGTAGTAGTATAGTAGTAATAACATATTAGTAATAATACTAGTAATCATTATATACTAGTAATAGTATAGTACTATTAGAAGTGGTAATAGTATGAGTGTAATAACAGTATTATATTAATACTAATATATCAATAGTGATATAATAGTATAGTAGAACTAGTATACTTGTATATTAATATAATAGCATACTAGCACAATTATAATAGTAGAAGCAGTAGTATATTATTTATATAGTAATAGTAGAAACGCAGTAGTTGTAAAATAGTAGAAGCAATAATAGAAATTGTATAATATTATTAGTAGCTGTGATATAGTAGTGATAGCAGTATTATAATATAATAGTAGAAGTCGTAGTATAGTAGCATGAGTACTACTATATTTATAGTATAGGATACTATATTAGTAGTAGTAATATAATTCTAGTAATATATTAATAGTGGTAGTATAGTCACATAATAATAGTAGTAGTGTTGCAGTAATAGTAGTATGCAAATAATATTATAGTAGAAAATAGTAATAGTAGTAGTATTGTATTATAGTAATAGAAGTATATTCATAGTAATACTAGTACTATAGTAGTTCTAACAACAATAATACTAGTTTATAGTGATACATCTAGTAGTAGTATTGCGAAAGTTTTATTATATTAGTAGAAGTAGTTGTAATAGTAGAATGATAATAGTTGCTGTATATTAGTAGTAGTATAGTTAGGGCTGTGCATTATTCGGTCAAAACCAAATTAACCGACCGACCAAAACCGAATAACCAATTCGGTTCTCGGTTCGATTCCGTTTTTTTAAAATAATTATTTTAAATTCGGTTCAGTTTTGGTTTTTAATTTTGAAAAACTGTAAAAGTCGAACCGAACCGAATTATATATATACCTATATACTGCGGTTAGATTTCGATTTTGGGCTAATTAGATCAAACAGCCCTATATATTATCGCTTTCTCTCAGAGCGGTTCGCTGCTCACACTCTCGCCTCTCATTTCAGCCCTAACCCTAATCCTGAATTCCCGATCACCTCTCACTCTTGGCGCTCTCGCTCTCGCTCTCGATGCTCTTGCCGTTCTCGCTCTCGCTGCTGCAGACCTGCGGTGCTGCGCCTTCATCCCTGCAGTTACGGTGCTACGCCGTGTCGGTGACATCGCTTTCGTCCACCCCCGGACCCCCCTCCTCCTCTGAGGCTCTGAGTCCCGACGCTTCTCTCTGGTCGACGCTCTAAGCTTCAATCTCTCATTTTTCTACGACGGATTAAGTTGCAAGGTGACCATATTTAGCAAATTATGAAATTTAGGGTTGATTTTCTGTGAAATTAAATTAGGGTTTTTTTATTTCATATGATTTTATTGTTAGATCAGTAAATCCTCAGTTCTGAACTGATGATTTTTCTTCTCCTTCATCCCTGCAGCTGCAGTGCTGCACCGTGTTGGTGACATCGCTTTCGTGCAACCCCAGATCCCCCTCCTCCTCTGAGGCTCTGAGTCCCAACGCCTCAATATCTCTCTGGTCGACGCTATGAGCTTTAATATCTGATTTTTTTACAACGGATTAAGCTGCAAGGTGAGAGTATTTAGGGTTGAGTTTTTGTGAAATTAAATTAGGAATTTTTGATTTCATACGATTTTATTGTTAACCCTTTCGTCCATGGTCCACCCCCGGACCACCCCCCCCTCTCTCTCTCTCCTCTGAGGCTCTGACTCTCTGAGTCCCGACGCCTCAATATCTCTCTGGTCGACGCTCTGAGCTTCAATCTCTCATTTTTCTACAATGGATTAAGCTGCAAGTTGAGAGTATTTGAGAAATTATGAAATTTAGGGTTGATTTTTTGTGAAATTAAATTAGGGTTTTTTTATTTCATACGATTTTATTGTTAGATTAGTAAATCCTCATTTCCGAACTCCCGATTTTTCTTCTCCTTCATCCCCGGTGGCTTCGCTTTCGTCCACCCCTGGACCCCCCTCCTCATCTGAGGTTTTGACTCCCGATGCCTCAATATCTCTCTGTGACTAGCATTCGAGACTCTGAGCTTCAATATCTCATTTTTCTACAACAGCATCATCGGGATCAAATTGCAAGGTTAGGGTTAAATTTTGTGAAATTAAATTAGGGTTTTTTGATTTCATATGATTTAATCTGTAATTCTGTATTTTTCAATTGGCAGATGTTGAACGAGAATGACAGTCAGCAGCTTTCAAACACAAATCTAGTTATTCCAAGTCCAATGCCAATTTCTGCTTCTCAGGAAAGTTCTACACCTATGGCTATCGAAGTTTCAAATGAGGGCAATGCATCTATGTGCAGTAGAAAGCCTCCAATGTTGAGAAAAAGAATGGCAGCATGATCAGCTGTATGGGAGCATTACACAAAGTTCACAGACTCGGGCAAGTCAACCAAAGCCAGATGCAACTACTTTGGTAATGAATTCTTTTGTGATTCAAAAAAAAAAGGAACTTCTTCTCTTAGACATCACATGAATCAATGCAAGCAATATCCATATAATGTTGATACACATCAAACACAACTTGCTATGCAACCTATTCAGAAAGAAGTAGCAAATGAGTCTGTGCTAACTAGCTAGAAGTTTGAGCAAGAAAAAAATTAGAAAAGCACTGGCACACATGATTGTTGTAGATGAACTACCTTTTAGTTTTGTGCAACATGAAGGCTTTCAATACTTTATGTCTCAAGCTTGTCCTAGATTTCGAATGCCTTCACATTGGACTATGACTAGAGACTATTTTCAACTCTGCCATGATGAAAAGGTAAAGTTGAAACACTATTTCAGAGAGTCCGAACAGAGAGTTTGTTTGACCACTGATACTTGGACCTCAATTCAAAACATAAACTATATGTGTGTCACAACACATTATATTGATATTGATTGGAACTTGAAGAAAAAGCTTTTGAATTTTTGCAAAATTACAAAGTCATAAGGGTGAAGTTATAGGAAAAGCAATTGAAAAATGCCTCTCTAAATGGGGAATCGATAATGTTTTGACTGTTACTATTGATAATGCCTCTTCAATCGATACTGCTATTTCCTATTTGAAGAAAAAATTTTTGAATTGGGGCACTTGTTTGGCACAAGGAAAATATATTCATATGCATTGCATAGCACATATCATTAATCTTGTGGTGAAAGATGGTTTGAAAGAGATGGCAGATTCCATTGCTCGGGTTAAATCTGCTGTTAAATATGTGAGATATTCTCCAGCAAGATGGCAGAGGTTCAAAGAATGTGTGGAAATTGAAAAAATTAAAAGCAGAAAATGTCTTTGTTTCGATGTATCCACAAGGTGGAATTCCACCTATATGATGCTTGAAGCAGCTCAAGCTTTTGAGCGGGCTTTTGAAAAATTTGAAGAGGAAGATAGCAATTTCTGTCATGAGCATAATAATGAATGATGGAGCTCCTCTGTCTTTTGACTGGTAGAATGTTAGACGACTTATTACATCCTTAGAGCATTTCTATGAGTTGACTCTTAGAGTTTCTGGCTCTATGTATGTTATAAGTAATTTATTTTTTGATGAAATTTGTCAAGTTAACCTTCTTTTGAATCTATGGAAAGTCAGCGGTGATACAAAAGTCCAACATATGGCTGTTGTGATGAAAGACAAATATGACAAGTATTGGGGTGAGCCAGAGAAGATTAATATGCTTCTCTTTGTTCCTGCTGTCTTTGATCCAAGACGCAAGTTAGAATATGTTGAGTTTGGAGTTGAAAAAATGTATGAAGGTGAAAGAGGTGTTATGATGAGGAGAAAGTTGCGTGAAGTCGTATATGATTTGTTCAAAGAGTACAGAATGCGACTATAGCCAGGAGAAATGGCATATGGTGAAGGATCAAGTATGCCAAAGCAATCAGGTAAGTACATCTTAAGCAATCTATTTGCAGAGCATACAAAAAGTTTCATGGGTGATGAAATGAAGTCTGAGCTAGACAAGTATTTGTCAAAGGATCTTGAAAAAAATGAGCCAAACTTTGATGTTCTAGGCTTCGGGAAAGTGAATAGCTGCAGATTTCCTATTCTGTCACATATGGCTCGTGATATATTAGCTATACCTATCTCTACAGTGGCCTCTCAATCATTTTTTAGCATAGGAGGGCGCATACTAGATCATTTTTGTAGCTCTTTTACTCCTACACTAGTACAAGCTCTCGTTTGCACTCAAGATTGGATTAAAAATTCAAAAATAGAAATCAATGTTGAGGAAAGTTTGGAAGAACTTGAAAAGATTCAAGAGGGTAAGATTTGCATTGCTAATATTTTTATTATTGCATTGTATATTTCTTTATTATGATCAAATAATCATTTAATGATTTTTTTTATTTCAGAGTTGATAAAGATGAAATTGGATGTCACAACCATTGAATTTTGAGAAGTCATCCTATGGTTTGAATATGCTTACTTATTTTTTATGCATTTCTTTTCATGTCTCTAACTTTCTATGGTCATCTCTTGCAGAATATCCTTATCATTCATGTGCATCACAACATCAGTGCATGTGTGAAGTTATGATCTTACAGTCCTTAGTTCCTTACCCAGTTACCTACTTACCTGATATTTTCTTAATTGCTTTTACTGTGATGATATTTTACTATGTTTTTTAGGTTCAATAGTGTGATCCATTTATCCAGGGATAGGTATGTATCCAACTATTATTTTGTAGGAGCAGCCGAGCAGGTTGATGCCTGAGGGGAGACATCTTCATTTTTGATGATGCATCAAAGCCATCTGAGGCTATTGAATTTTTGCTTTTATTTGAGGTTTTTTTGTCTTTGGTGTTTTAATGCGGAGGTGTTCCAATGGTCCCCTACTCTGGCTTCATCCTCTTCACTTTGTAGGCTTGTAGCAATGGCATGGTTGTTTGGATGGCCTGTGAAGGCAACCACTACCTACCATTCGCTCACGGGGAGAGCCAGAGAGGGATGCTGGGTATGACGGTATGACCCTCTTGGAATTGTTTTATGGTTTTTTTAATGATATTTGTTGAATTTTTCATAAGCTGTTTGAGGTGATGATGATGTTGAATCATTGGCTCATTACCATATGCTATGCTTGCATGTGGGCAAGTGACTGCTTGGATGATTGTCTCCTTCTTTGGCTTCACCCTAGTAATGTTATGCTGCTTGGAAGTTGGAACTTCTGGTTCTGGCTTCTGTTCTGTTACTTCTGTACACGGGACTACAGGAGATTTCTCAAGCTTTTCCTAATGGACCATTTGGCATGATATAATCCTTTAAAGTTCAAATGCTAACTAATTACTGAATTGATCATATTTATTCTGAACCACATAATTACGGTTGTTGTCTTGTAGCTTATTGATGCTGAGTTATTTGACTTGTAAGAGTGATATTATAGTCTTATAGAGTTATAGGATTGTCCTGCTACTGTACGTTGTCTTGCAACTTTGCAAGCATGAAGTTGAACTATTGAAGTGTTCTACAGCAATGCAGCTTGCCAGCTTCTGCTACTATACAATATACATTGTCTTGTTGCTCGCCTGCTCCTACAAGTATGAAGTTGAAGTGTTGAACTATTGAAACTTGGAACTTGGAAGTCTTGAAGTGTCTTGCTACATGAAGTTGAACTACTGAACTGTTGAAGTGTTTTGCAGCTTGCCCGCTTCTGCTAGACTGCTACTATACATTGTCCTGCTGCTCCTGCTGTGCTGCTCCTACAACTTGAAGACTTGATTCACTTGAAGCCTTGAAGTGTCTTGTTACATGAAGTTGAGCTGTTGAAGTGATTTGCAGCTTGCCCGCTTCTGCTAGACTGCTAGTCTGCTACTATACATTGTCTTGCTGCTGCTGCTCCTAGCCTCCTACTGCTCCTGCTATGCTGCTCCTGCAACTTGAAGACTCGATTCACTTAAAGTCTTGAAGTGTCTTGCTACATGAAGTTGAGCTGTTGAAGTATTTTGCAGCTTGCCCGCTTCTGCTAGACTGCTAGTCTGCTACTATACATTGTCCTGCTGCTGCTGCTCCTAGCCTCCTGCTGCTCCTGCTTGTGCGGTTGTGCCATTGTGGCATGTGAGATACTGAGATTAACTGATTATTTATTGGGTTGCAATTTGCAAACTTGCAATTGGACTGGGTATCAGCCTATCAGGGTTAGATTTAGGGTATGTATAATGTATATCCTATACTAATTTTTTTTCCCCTTATGCAAATGACCAGATCCATTCATCCAGAGTCCAGTAAAAAATCGGTTTGCAATTCGGTTATAACCAAACCGAACCGAAATATTTCGGTTCGGTTCCAGTTCGGTTTTTATACTATTCAGTTCGGTTCGGTTTTGGATTTTCAAAATTTCAGAAATTTCGGTTCGGTTTATTCGGTTTGGTTTTAACCGAATGCACAGCCCTAAGTATAGTTATGTAATAGTATATTAGTAGCACCACATTAGTAGTGTTATAGTATAACAGTAAGTGTTATATAATAGTAGTATAATAATATCATAATATTATAATAGTAATATAGTATAATAATAGTAGTTTATACTACTATTATAGTACTAGTATTACTTTACAATTACTATTACTACTGTAACTGTATAATTGAATTATTAATATTATACTATTACTACTACAACAATCATAATACTACTAATACTATAATAATATAACTAGGGATAATTACCTATAACCCCCTGTAATTAGCCATAATTACCTACAAGCCCCCATAATTTTCGAAATTACCCATACCCCCCATTTTCGAAAATATTTACCCACACCCCCCTGATTGTTATTTAATCAAAATTTTTCCAAAAAATTCCGATTTTACCCTCAGTTATTTTTACAATTAAACCCCTAAAAACTTATTTTTTAAATTTAACGGCCTGAAATTCAATTTTTTGCAAATAACATCCCGAAATTACTCTGATTTACAGAAAAATCTCTAAAATTCATATTTTTGCAAATGACACCCCGAAATTATTCCGATTTACAAAAAATCCACGAAATTCAGATTTTTGCAAATAACACCTTGAAATTATTCAGATTTATAGAAAAATACCCGAAATTTGGATTTTTGCAAATAACACCCCGAAATTATTCCGAATTAGAAAAAAGTCCTGAAATTTTATTATAAAACCCTCTCCTCCTTCACCCTAGCCCTAAACCGAAAGTTGCCACCGCCACCGTCGCTCTGCCGCTCCCTGCGTAGCTACTGCCATTGCTGCACCGCCGGGGAGGAGATCGTTGTCTAGTCGCTGCCCTGCGCCCCCCACACCGTCGCTGCTCTGCGCCGCGCCCCCGACGCCGTCGCCGTCGCAGCTCTGTCCTTCATCCTCGGCCCCCAGCTCTGCCCTCGCGCCGTCGCTGCCCCGCCGGCGAAAACACCTCCGTCCCGTCGCTGCCATTGCTACCGTCGTTGCCACCCTCCTTCGTCCTCCGTAAGCCACCACCTCCTTCTGAACCCCCCCTTTCCTGTGCACCTGAGGCCGTAGAGGACGCTTGGCGGAAGAAGGTTGGGTGGCGGATGTTTGCGCGTGATGGCGCCCTGGCGCGGACGCCGAAGGCCAGGTGGTCTCGGCCGTCTGTGCCGTGCGCCCTCGAGCCACCCCCCCCCCCCCCAACCCGCGCCCGACGGCCTTGGACGCCCTCCCCACCAAACAACCTCGAACCCTTTCCCCATCGACGGCCTCGGACTCCCTCCCCGCTCCTCACCCCCCTCCCCGTTTGCCTTATTGCCTCAGACGACCCCCCACCATAGACGGCCACCCCCACCCCCACTGGCTGATTCGGAGAATCTGGTACGATTAGTTATCCGTTATGGAGGATATTGGAAAGAAGTGGAACATACTCAAAGAAGAAAATATGCATTTGGTAGACAGAAGTCTTTACAAATAAGCCATTGAAGGTTTCAAAACTTAAAATTTAAAATTAAAACTTTCATGTTGTACATTTACAAATAGATCCCTTGATTTTTTTATAAATAATTCAATATTATAATCATTTTTAATATTAAATTTCACAAAAAAGACCGTGAAAGTTTTAAATTTTAAAATTCTAAATTACAAGTTTACTATTTTTACATTTCAAAATAGACCACCTTTAATATTTTTATTTATAAATAAGTCCAAATTTTATTTATTTCATAAGAAAATTTTACAAATAAGTCATTGAAGGTTTCAAAACTTAAAATTAAAAATTACAACTTTCATGTTGTACATTTACAAATAGATCCCTTAATTTTTTTTTCAAAATAAGTCAATATTTTAATCATTTTTAATATTAAATTTCACAAAAAAGATAGTGAAAGTTTTAAAATTTAAAATTTCAGATTACAAGTTTACTATTTTTACATTTAGAAATAGACCACCTTTAATATTTTTATTTATAAATAAGTCCAAATTTTATTTATTTTATAAGTAAATTTTACAAATAAGTCATTGAAGGTTTCAAAACTTAAAATTTAAAATTACAACTTTCTTGTTGTACATTTACAAATAGATCCCTTGATTTCGTTTTTTTATAAATAAGTCAATATTTTTAATCTTTTTAATATTAAATTTCACAAAAAAGACAGTGAAAGTTTTAAAATTTGAAATTTGAAATTACAAGTTTACTATTTTTACATTTAAAAATAGACCACTTTCATATTTTTATTTATAAATAAGTCCAAAATTTATTTATTTTATAAGTAAATTTTACAAATAAGTTATTGATGGTTTCAAAACTTAAAATTTAAAATTACAACTTGCATGTCGTACATTTACAAATAGATCCCTTGATTTATCTTTTATAAAAAGGTCAATATTTTAACCATTTTTAATATTAAATTTCACAAAAAAGACAGTGAAAGTATTAAAATTTAAAATTTAAAATTGCAAGTTTACTATTTTTACGTTTGAAAATAGGCCAATTTTAATTTTTTTTATTTATAAATAAGTCCAAATTTATTTATTTTATAACTAAATTTTACAAATAAGTCATTGAAGGTTTCATAACTTAAAATTTAAAATTACAACTTTCATGTTGTACATTTACAAATAGACCCCTTCAATATTTTTATTTATCAATAAGTCTATATCTTTTATCATATTTTAAGCAAAATTTTACAAAAAAGATATTAATGATTTTTAAATTAACAAATACAAATTTAATATTTATACATTGCAAAATAGACCCTTGAATATTTTTTTTAAAAAATTAGTTTAAACTTTTACTTATTTTAAAACTAATTTTTACAAATAGACCCTTCGCCGGACCATCTCTGGCCGGCGTCCGCGCCCGCGTGCCAGGGACGAAGGCCGAGGCCGTAAGGCGCGCCGGCACACGAGCGCGGACAGCCTCGGCACTCGAGACGGAGGCGGAGGCCGGCACGCCGGCACGCGAGTGCGGACGGCCAAGGCCTAGGCCGTCTATGCCCACTGCCGGCGCGCTAGCCTCGGTGTTCGTCCCGCGTGCCGAGGCCGTCCGCGCACCGTGCTGGCGTGCCGGCCTCGGCCTTGGCTGTCCGCGCCCGGGTGCCGATGCGCCAACGCACCAGCCTCCGCCTCCGCTCCCACCGCCGGCCTCCGGCGTCGCCGCCCGCGCGCTGCCACACTCGCCGCTGTCGAATTTTGGGGACTTTTCTGTAAATAAGAATAATTTCGGGGGGTTATTTGCAAAAATCTAAATTTCAGGCGTTAAATATAAAAATTAAGTTGTTAGGAGTTTAATTGTAAAAATAACCAAAGGTAAATTCGGAATTTTTTGAGAAAATTTTGATTAAATAACAATCGGGGGGAAGAGGGAAGGAGGGGGGGGGGGGGGGGGGGGGGGGGCGGGTTGGGGTGTGGGTAATTCCGATAATTACGGTGGGTTTTAGGTAATTATCCCATATATCTAATATTATATTACTATAACTACTGTTATATCACTACTATTGTTACCATTACTATACTATTATTATTACTATACCATTATTATTATTACTACTATGATATTGGACTACTAATATTATTACTATTTTTAGATCTTACTATCACTACTGATAAAATACTACTACTTCTAATATACTACTACTACCACTATGACTATAGTTTTTCTATTACTCCTCATATTACTATTATACTATCACTACTATAATATGTTTATTACTACTAATACAACTATTATACTATTACTATTGCTATCATATTAGAACTATTGCTATTACTATACAAATCCTACTACTATTATACCACTAGTATTACTATACTAATATTATACATCTATAAATGCTACTTTTATATTGCAATATTACTACTACTATTGGTATATTACTACTACAATTACTATAATACTACTATACAATTATTATAATATTTTTTTTAATTATTACTATACTATTATTACAATTACTATGCTATGACTATGCTATTATTATTAGTATTATACTATTACAAGTACTATTGCTACTGCACTAGTTCTCTTTTATGACTATAACTACTACTATACTACAACTATTACTACTATACTTCTACTATTGCTACTACCATACCACTATTAATTCTATTATACTACTACTACTACTGTTCTACTAATAGTATTATACTACTATTGTTACTATATTGTTAGTACTAATACTGTCTTACAATACTACTGCTACTTTGATAACTTTTATATTACTACTACGATTACAATTATACTAAAACTACTACTGTTATTATAATTCTATAATTATATTATCACTAATATCATACTATTTAGTATACTCCTACTATAACTATATAGGCAAAATACTACTACTATATTGATACTACTACTACAGTAACTACTAGTATACTATTATAATTACTATAACTATACTTCTACTACTACCATAAATAACTACAACTATGATAATACCATCAATATTTTTATACAACTAATACTACTATAGTGCATTATTACTACTATAATTGTTATCATTATACTACTATGACAACTATTATCCTACTTGTACTACTATATCATAATACTACGACTATTATACTACTATTACTCCGACCATACTACTACAACTATTACAAACAATATACTATTGCTATTAATATACTACGATACTACTATTGCTACTACTGCTAGTACAATACTATACTAGAATTATTATTGTAGTACTACCACTATAGTGTACTACTACCACTATTTTATTTATACTACTACTACTACTATAGTAATACAACTACTGCTCCTACTGCAATACTATTGTTAGAATTATTATAGTACTACAATTGCTATACTATACTACTACCACTAGTATATTATATTATTACTACTACTATAACAGTCGTACTACTAATATTACACTACTACTACTATTCTTTGCGTACAACACTCTTATTAATGTTACTATACTACTAGCTCTATACTACTATAATACTTTTATTGTACTTTTACTATTATTAGACTACAATATTTTTATACTACTATAACTAATACTATATTACCACTAGTACTGTAGTATTACTACTATACTATAAGTATAATTATGATACTACAAATATATTACTATTACATTTATACTACAGGTACTACCATACTATAATTATTATATTATCATTACTACTATAATGAAATATGTACTATTATAATTACTACTATAGTTTACGATTATAACTAACATTATACTATGATTATTATTATACTGTACTGCTACCACTATAATATTACTTTTACTTGCACTACTATGTTAGTAATATTATACTACTACTATATTGGTATACTATAATAGCACGACTATTATTATATTATTATACTACTATATTACTACTACTGCTACAATTGCAAGTACAACTACAACTATGATACTACATTACTCTTACTACAACTATTATACTATTACTACTATTATACTACTACCACCACTCTAATACTATTACTATTGTACACTAATACTACTATTATAGCTACTAGAGAACTATTACTACTAATATTATACCACTACTACTACTATACCGTTACAATTACTGCTATAATACTACTACTATACAATAACTACTACAAGTATGATTACTACTAACTATTACTATAGAGCAATAATAATACTATTACTACTAGTACCACTATAGCTATACTAATATACTAATACTACTATTACTACTATCATAACACTACTTCTATTATACTACTGATACTATTATACTACTATTTCTAATCTTTCTACGATACGACTGATGCTACTCTACCAATATACTACTACTATTACTATACTATAATAATACAACAATACTACTACTATTATTATTACTACTATGATATTAATACTATACTGCTATTACACTACTACTGTACTACAACTATAATACTACTATTACTTCCACTATCACTATACTACTACTATTTTTGCTATATAACTACTATTATATTATGACTACTACTATTACTATTGTAGTACTGCAACTATAATACCACTAAAAAATACTATTATGCTACTACAACAACAACTACTACTATTATACTTCTACTAATACTACTCTTAATAGTACGATAATCCTACTAACTCCACTATACTCACTATTATACTACTGTAAATATAGCAATTAAACTTTTACTGCTATTATATTGTAATACTTCTACTATACTACTATTATTATACTATTACAAGTATTGTACTCTTACTACTATACTATTACTATTATAGTAAATTATACTACCATTACTTCTATAGTACTTCTATTAGTATTTATATACTTCTATTACTATTATACTTCTATTATACTACTATATATCGACTATTATCATTACTATTATACTAGTACTGCTATTATACTATAATATTACTACCATACTTATACCGTTAGTACTGCTACTATATTACAATCACTACTACTATTACTACTACTCCTATACTTCAACTGTGATACTACAACTATAACTACTATTATTATATTGCTACAACTACTATACAACCACTACTACAATTGCTATTACTTCTGCTACTATCACTACTACCATACTATAACTATAATATAGCTAACATTCCTTCTACTACTAATATACTGCTACTGCTACCATATTACTACTCCTAGTACTATTGTACTATTATTGTAATTCTACTACTACTAAAACTAATATACCGCTACTACTATTGTTGTACTTTTACTAATACTACTATTATTACTACTATACTACTCTTCTATAATAATACTATGACTACTATTACTATATTACTATGACACTACTATTGTACTACTGTTGCTACCACTACTATACAACTACCGAAATTATACAAATATTATACTATTACTATTATCATATTACTACAACTATTATCTTATAGTAACTACTACTATACAACTACTACTATACAACAAATATACCACTACTAATACTATACTACGACTATTACTACTACTAATATAATACAACTAATACTACTACTATAACTATTGCTATGCTGCTATCCCTAACACTGCTACTATATAACTACTACAAAACTACTAGTTCTGCCATTATACTATAACTACAAGAATAACTACTACTACTATTATAATCTGTTACTCGTATTGCTACTATTATACTACTACGATTAACAATATATTACTATTACTATTATATACTATTACAACCACTACTACTACTATAGTTTTGTCACTACTATACTACTACTACAACAACTATAGTACTACTGTTACTGGTAATATTACTAAACTATTACTATTACTATTATTGTATTACTACTAAACTGATACCATTATTATGGCTACTATATTATTATCACTACTATACCACAACAACAACTAGTACTACAACTAGTACTACTATTATACTTTTATACTACTTCTACTACTATAAGACTACTATGACTACTATTATAATACTAAATACTATACTACTATTGCTACTACTATGACACTAATACTATACTTCTACTATACTACTACTATGACACTAATACTATACTACTACTATACTAATACTATACTACAACTATAATACTATTTCTGCTACTACTAGGATAGTTATTAGAACTACTATACCACTAATACTATTATACTATTACTATTATACTTCTAAGCTACTACTAGTACTACCACTACTATACTGCTATTAATACTATACAACAGCAACTACTATTACTACTAGCACTACTACTATTATACTACCATACTACTGTTACAGCTAGTACTGCTTCAATTACTACCATAGTACATTGCTCCTACTACTACGATTGTACTATTACTATTACTATATGACCAGTACTTTCACAAATAATAGTAGTGTGTTACTATACTATTTCTACTATTACCACTCCTCCAACAACTACTATGACTACCACTATACTAGTACTTCACTACCATTACATTGCTACTATACCACTATTATGTTATGCTACTGCTATACTAGCATATCACTGCTATAATGCTATAATACTACTACTATTACTACTATACTACTATTACTATACTTCTACTACTACTATTAATAATAGTACTAATTTTATTGCTACTACTACTATTATTACTATATTACTACTATACCATTACTATTATTATACTACTACTACTATTATTGTACTACTATTGCTACTATTATACTAGTACTATACTACTTAGAGCAAAAATCAACCACCTGGGTTAACAAGAGACTCCAAGGAGCAATATCAAAATAATAAATAAATTTTAAGTGTGTTTTGTAATATAATAAGGCATTTTGGGAATATGATATTCAACAGGCAAAAGCCTCTTTTGTTAATTACATGACAATAATTAGCAATATCCTAAAATAAGCAACCTAGCTAATGAAAACAGTGATACAAAAAAAAAGCATGATTGATTCATTTGAGAAAAAAATATATAGCTTAAGTAAAGAGCATATCCTCACATAGCCATTTAAGAAATTTAAATTAAAAATCATAAATATTATAAATTAAGAGAGGAAGAGAGAAGTTCTTGATACTCGATGCAACCCTGGTCTTATGCACTTGAAATATGAGTAGATGAACCCTAGTTTGATCCTTGGCGGATGCTAATAATTTGACTTGATTTTAGAGTGTGGTTGATTATCTTGGTTTTTGTCAATTGACCGTTTTATGATCTAAAGTTCATTGACTTCATTATGTTTCTTATTAGTTGGCTTCTTTTGATATTTGATTTGATAATTAATGACATCTTTGGCATGTTGTCAATTAAGTTTGAATCATTGTCAATGTCTTTTGAGTGGATGTTGTCTTTGCTTCAAAGTATGGTTAACGGCTCTAAGCATATTGTCGATTGACTTCTATCAAACACAATATATGGCGGATTGACTAAGCTGGTTCAAGCTTGCATTTTGTATGATTTGGCTCAAAATGGACTATGGCATTGGCAGATGCTAAACATTGTTATTTGATAATCAACAACTTCGATTATATTTGAAGCATCACCAATGGGTTTTTCTTATGTTGGATGATATTGAAGTGTGTCAAATGACTTATGCATGATGCTAGTTGACTTCTTTTGAACAAGGCATTTGGTTAACTAACTAAGTGAGTTTAAGTCTACCTTTAGTTTGATTTGAAATGGTTAGCAACTTTGGCTTATGCTAACCATTTCTAATTTGATAGTTGATGGCCTCTTTGGCATGCTATTGATTATGTTTGAAGCATTGCAAATGGCTTTTGAGTGTGTCTTGGCTTAGCTTTGGAGTGTGATTAATAATTCTAAGCATGTTGTTGTTTGAACACATTCAAACATGGCATAAGCCTAATTGAGTAAACAAATTCAAGCCTGCCATAGGTTTGATTCGATTTGAAAAATGATTGATGGCCATGGCTTGCGCTAATCATGTTTAATTAGACAATTGATAGTCTCATTAGTGTGTTACCAATTAAGTTTAAGGTGTTATCATTGAGCATGCTATAGACAAATCCTAATTAATCTTTAATCCAACCTTAATTAACCTCCTAAAGTAAGGAACCTAGCTAATAAGAATAGAGGTACAAAAGAAGAAAACATGATCAATTGATTTGAAGAAAGGTATGCATGGTTTAAGTAGCGCATATCCTCACATTACAATCTAAGGAATTTAATTTTACAACCATGAATGACATAAAATAAGAAAGGGAATGGAAAAAAGCTCAATGCTCACTATTGCCTCACTCCCATGTTCTAGACTAAGTTGAACATGACTCAGATGGATGCCTGATTTGATATTTGGTGGATATTAATGACTTGGCTTAATTTCAATGTGTGGTTAACTGTCTTGTCTTATATTAGTTGACCCCATTAAGATCTGCAGTTTTACTAATGACTTTTTGTTTATTTTTAGTTAAATTTGATTGATTCTTGATTTTAGAAAATGATTAATGGCCTTAACTTATGCTAATTATTTTAATTTGATAATCAATAGACTCTTGGTGTGTTGTCGATTAGCTTTAAAGCATCACCAATGGCTTTTGGAGTTGGTTTAACTTTGAAGCATGGTTGATAACTTTAAGTGTATTATCGGTTGACCAAGTTTGATAATTGATAGCCTCATTGGCATGTTGTTGACTAAGTGTGAGACATTGCCAATAACTTTTAAGGTTCTCATAGCCAAGGGTCACCAATGATTTTTGGGGTTGGTTTAGTTTTGAAGTGTCTCCAGTGACTTTAAGCATGTTGTTAGTTGATTTTGTATGATAATCGATAGCTTCATTGGCTTGTTGTCAATTAAGTTTTAGGTATCATCAATGGATTTTGGGGTTGGCTTAGCCAAGCGCCACCAATGGCTTTTGGGATTAGTTTAGCTTTGAAGTTTGGCTGATGGCGTTTAGTATGTTATCGATTAACTTCATCTAACAATCAATGCCTCATTGGCATGTTTTTGGCTAAGTTTGAGGCATTGCTAATAGCTTTTAGACTTGGCTTACCCAAGTGTCACCAACGGATCTTAGCGTTGGATTAGCTTTGATAGCGTTAGACGTGTTGTTGGTTAACTTCATTTGATAATTGACAGCCTCTTTGGCATGTTGTCATTAAGTTTGAGTCTTCACTAATGACTTTTTGCGTTGGCTTAGCTAAGCATCAACAATGGTTTTGGGGGTTTGTTTAGTGTTAAAGCATGGTTGATGGGTTTAAGTATGTTATCGGTTGGCTTTCTTTGATAATTGATGGCCTCATTGGCATGTTGTCGATTGAATTTTGTGGCATCACCAATGGCTTTTCAAGTTGGCATAGCCAAGCATCTTCAATAGAACTTTTGGGGTTGGTCTAGCTTTCAAATGTGGTTTGACTTAACTTAGAGTTTCGTTTGAACTTGTTGTGGTTTAGATCAAATGATAGTTCTATTCAAACTTGTTGTGAGTTCAAATATGGTTTGACTCAATTTTGTGTTCTATTCAAACTTATTGTGGTTTAGTTCAATTGTGGTTTGACTCAATTTAGAGTTCTCTTCGAACTTGCTATGGTTTAGTACAATGTTGTTTGACTCAATTTAGGGTTCTATTAAAACTTGTGGTGGTTGTAGTTTGAGTTAGTTTGGAATTATATTCAAACTTATTATGGTTTAATTCAAATGTGGTTAAACTCAATTTAGAGTTCTATTTAAACATATCAGAGTTTAGTTCGAATGTGATATGACTCAATTTAGTGTTCCAATCGAACTTGTTATGATTAAGTTTGAATGTTATTTGACTCTATTTAGAGTTCTATTCAAACTTGTCATTTAGTTTGAATATGGTTTGACTCAATCAAGAGTTCTATTAAAACTTGTGTGGTTCAGTTTGAATGCTATTTGATTCAATCCAATCACAATTCAGATTTGTTTTGATTTAGTTTGAATGTTGTTTGACTCAATTGGAGTTCAATTCTAACAAGTTTTGATTCCATATTAACTCGATTCCAACTCAAATTGACCAAGGTTTGGACCGATCACTTGACACAATTATGGTTGAATCTGAACAATGGTCATCAATTCTTTTTTTTACTAAAATGGATGACTAGTTAGGTACTAGTTGAGCAACTAAAATTGGTGTCCTTTTAGGTTTAATAGAACTAGAAGACTGGTTCAGGTATTGGTCATTTGACAAAGGAGATTCTTTTCCTTATTCATCAAAATTGGATGATTGGCTGGGCGACTGGTCATTTTGGTTTGATTTACTTGTTTCAGTCAAGCCAACTTGAGTTCAATATGGTTGAGCTATTTAAATAATTTATGTTTATTAATTTCATTTTGGTTTGAGAGACCATGGTCTATCATAATGATTATGGGTGAGCTAGCAGGCTGACCTTAAGTTGCATTAGCTTTCAAGCTACCCACAACCAGGCCATTGGTTGATTTAGAGTTTTAAACAAGTCTGTAGGTTATCCTTTAGTCGATTAGACTTTTAGGCATACCTGCAAGCTAGCCTTTAGTAAGAATTTGATTTTTGGATGAGCCCATAGGTTAACTCTAAACCAATTAGACTTTTAAGGGGAGTCGTGTAGGCTAGCCTTTTATATGAATAGACTTTCAGGTGAGCCATAGTCTGACCTTTGGTCTAAGTTAACCACTATTATATAATAACAATTATTGCTACTACTACTGTTATGACTAATAGTATGCTATTATTATACTACTAGTACTACTTTGACTACTATAATAATAATACTATAATAATACTACTACTATACCACAACTACCACCATACTACTACGATACTGCTGCAACAACTACTACTACTCTATGACTATTATAACTATTACTACCATATTACTATACTATCACTCGTATCAATATACTGTTATTTCTACTACTAGTACTACTACCACAGTAGACTACTGCTATATTGTATTACTGTACTATTAGTATAATTATACTACTATATTACTATACTACTACTATGTAACCATGGCGCTATGCTAGTATTATACTGCCACTACTATATAACTACTGCAACATACTACTACTACTATATTGCAACCATGCTATACTGCTACAACTACTTATACGGTTACACTACTACTACTAACACTACTAGTATGCTATACTACTACTATATTGCTATACAATAATGTGACTATGGTACTAGAACGACTACTAATATACTATTACAACTACTATACTACTATTATACTATAATTATACTATCACTACTGCTAATATACTATTACTATTATTATACTACTACGATATTATTATTATACTATTATTATACTACTACTTACTATTACAATACTACTATAGTATTACTAGCATACCACTACTACTACTATTATACTGCTACTACGCTACTATTACTATTATTATTGTATCCCTATGTGCTACTATTGCTATACCACTTCTATACTATTGTTATTATACGGTTATACTACTACTAATACTACTATTATATTGCTAGTATACAACTATTACTACTACTACTATACCTCTATGCGATTAATGTTGTTGCTAATAGTATACTACTACTTTTATACTACTAAAATACTACTACTATTATTATACTACTATCCTGCTATTAGTACCACTACTACTACTTGTATTATCAATACATAACTACAACTACTAGACAACTACTATTACACTATACTACTACTACTATTTTACTTTTTCTATTATGAGACTACTACTAATACTATTACTTACTATTAGACAACTACTAGACAACTACTAGACAATTACTATACTACTATTATACTACTAATATACTAGTATATAACTACTATAATACTGTCTTCATACTACTATAACTATACTACTACTAATACTATTATTACTATGACTGCTATTACTATACTATTATAATAATATTACTATACTACTACTATATTTATTCTATACTACTGCTCTATTTATTCCATAGTACTACTTCTACTGCACTACTGTATCTGATTATGCATTCAAACTATTTAAAATTTTCTTTTGTTACTTTGGGATTGCTCTTCGTGGTTTCTCGCTCTCCTGGGTGGTCTATTTTGGCTTCATAGATTTTGGAATATCTGGTGGGGCTGGACTTCACCTCCAAGTATAGAAATCTAATTAGCCTAGACACACAATAAAAGGAAAAAAAAATGCAAAAAACTAATGGTTGATTTTCTATTGAAAAAAAAAATGGCATCATCAAGTGATTCTCTTACTCCAACCTATACTATCATCCTAAGTGAAGGGTTTGTGGTATATTTTTCTCAACCAATAATGAATACAAGGGCAATCAGAGTCCACATAAGTATGGATTAATTCCTCAGCTCGCATTCGGGGGGCAGAGACATCTCACCTAGGTGACAATGACTAAGTCTACCTAGAGAGTAAGGGCCAAACCCATTCAAAGGATTACGCCCAAATTTTATATTGTGAAACCTCGATTATGAAGTAGAGAGTGTATCAGTAGGAACTAGAGTATCAGTCTTCAAGAGGCTTGGAAACAGGCAAAAGTAAGTTTTTGACCATCTACCATGCCTTTTAGAAGACAAGGATGGCCGTTGATGATATATGGCTGAGTTGAAATCCCTTAACCACCCCCGCCTGCCAATACCCTAAGTTGACTTTAGGAATACAAGTGTACATTATTCTAACAAACAAAGTCTATTTTTACATAGCAAACAAAGTCTATCTTATGTGGCAATCGAGCCTGCATTTTAATGGTAAACAAATACCACTTTCACATGGTAAACAAAGTCCATTTTTTGTAATAACCAAGCTCACATTTACATGGTAATTCAAGTACACTTCAATATAGTAAATTAAAGTCTGTCTTCTTTGGCAATCAAGTCCATATTTATGTGTGAATTCAAATCTAGTTTTACATGACTAATTAAGTTTACTTTCATGTGGCAAATAAAGTCGATTCTACGCGGCATCCAAGCCCATACTTAAATGGCAAATTGACTCCACTTTCACATGGTTAACAAAAGTTCACTCTCACATGGTAAATTAAGTCTATATTTACCTGAAAATTTAAGTCCACTTCCACATGGCAAGCAAAGTTTATTTTCTGTGGTAATCAAGCCCATATTTAAATCATGGTTTTAAAAATTGGCTAAAATATTTTAGTTTCGGCCAAAATATTTCAGCCAATATTTAGCTTTCCATTTTTAGGGTTTGTGACGAAGCTTGAAGTAAGACAACAAAGTTCATTATCCAACTTGACAAAGCTTCCAAGCTTGGTTTTGGCCCTTGGGCTCTACTACAAGCCATCACTTCTTCTTCTCCTTCAAATCTACTAGCTTCTAAGATGGCGATCAAGCTATGCAAGGCAGAGAAGAAGGTGGAGTATAACAAGAAGCTATGTTGCCTCTTGGATGAGTATAGCTAGGCACTGATCGCCACCATTTTATGATAAGAGCACCAACAGCTTTCAACCTAAGACCACAATGGCTTTCTCATCTCTACCTCTAAGGCCTATAAATAACTTAACTCTAGCGATTATTTAGTTATACAAGTCTAGATTTAGAACTGGTGGTCAGTGAAGCACCAGGTCAAACCAACTGAAGCATTGCAAGAAGAGCACATCTCCTTTATCTCATTCACAATTTTAGTAATTGTAGTAGTAGTAGTATAGTAGTGGTACTAGTAGTAGTGGTAGTATAGTAGTAGAATAGTAGTAATATAGTAGTAGTAGTAGTAGTAGTAGTAGTAGTAGTAGTAATAGTGATAGATATTCTTAGATAAGACGATAAGCAAACCAAAAGATAAACAATAAATGGAGAGTTAACAAATAAAAGAATAGATAGGTATCTTGCCATCAAGGTGATAATGTAGAACAACCACACCTTAGATAAAAATAAATGATAAGCTTGCTCGCCACCAATGTGATAATGCAAGCAACCACACTTATGATAAGAAGTTGGAGTAATTTCTCATGCTTGAATGAATTCAAGTTATGATATTTGATAACCCTTGAAAATAAATTCAAAAAAAAACTTCAAAAGGGTTTGATTAAAAAGGAGAACTTATATGTACTAGATAAGGTATAATAAATATAGCAATTAAAAATACTAAAGGCTTACATTGGAAACTAGTTAAAAGACCCTTATAATTCTAAACATTTCCTAAAATTCAAGGTAACATTAAATTTAGTCAAATGGGGCATTGCTCCACTAAAGAAGATTTAGATAGGCAAAATTAGAACTCCACATGGGCCATTCCACTTGTTCTTAAAAAAATAAGGGTTTGACCCAACTTAACCTTTGACCTAATAATTGGACTAATGTTTTTTTGAATTTAGTTGTCACTAGTGAATGCATCAAGTTGCAGTATAATAGTGATACAGTAGTAGTACTAGTAATAGTAGAAGTATAATAATATAGTACTATTAGTATAATATTAATAATAGTATATTAGTTTTAGTAAAAGGGTTAGTATAGTAGTAGTAATAGTACAATAGTATAATGCTAGTAGTATATTAGTAGTAGTAATATAGTGCTAGTATAGTAGTAGTTTACAAAAAGGTATAGTAGAAGTGGTAATAGAAATAGAGTAACAGTAGTATAACAGTAGCACTAGTATGGTAGTAGCAATGGTACAATATTAGCACTAATAGTATAACATTGGTAATAGAATAGTAGCAATAGTATAGTAAAAGCAGTATAATAATAGTAGTAGTATAGTAGTAGTAGTAGTAGTATAGTTGTAGTATTATAATTATAGTAGTAGCAGTAATATTGACGTATATTAGTAGTAGTACAATAATTGTTGTAGTACTAATAATATAATAGTAGTATAGTAGTGGTAGTAGCAGTAATATTAGTATACTAGTAGTACTATAGTAGTAATAATACTAGAATTAATATAGCAGTAATAGTAATATATTAGTAATAATGGCAATATAGTAGTAGAAGTAATACTAGTAGTTGTTGTTGTTATAGCATAGTACAATAGTATAGTAATATATTACTATGGTAGAATAGCACTAATAGTAGTAAAATAGTAGTATAATAATACTAATTGCATTATCCTAGTAGTGGTATACTAGTACAATAGTATAGAAATAGTAATAGTAGTAACATTATTATAGTAGTAGTACTATAGTAATATATTAGTATGATAGTATAGTAACATAGTAGTTATAGTTGTATATTATGATAGTATATTAGTATAGTAGTTGTAGTAGTAATATAGTACTATAATATTATAGTAGTGTAGTTGTCATAGGAGTAGTATAGTGGTAATCATATAATTGCAGAGCAATATAATGGTATAAGTAGAAGTAGTAATAGTACAACTATAGTATAATACTAGTACCATACAGTGTTATAGTATAGTATTATAGTAGTTGTAATTGCAGTAGTAGTATAGTAGCATAATAGTATAATAGTAGTAGTAGAATAATACTAGTAGACGTAGTATTATAGTAGTAGTATAGTAACAATAATAGTAGTATAATAGTAGAAATAGAATTGGTAGTAGCAATATATGTCAAAATAGGCTTGTGGCCCGTGGGCTAGTTCGACATGGTTCGCAATGGGTCATGATTATCACAGATCGAAGACTATAGTATTCGAAGCATGTCTGCTATGGCCCATATGCTGGGCCCGGCATGGCACTCCCCGAGTTGCATGTTATTAGATTCCCTTATCCCATCCCATAGTCAAACCTTAGTCCATGAAAGAAAATTCAAGAACCTTAATCACTAAGCTATAACTTACTACTGGTTATATTATTATAATATATACATGCGTATTTAATTTTTTTTAAAAAACTATCTAGGCATGGCATGGCCCATAGGCATGTGTGGGTCTTGGGCTATGCATGATGTCTATTTTTTTATGAGCCATTTGAAAGAATAATAGTACAATAGAAAAGCATAAAATGGTGGTAGTATCACAATAGTTTAGTTGTAATATTAGCAATAATAGTAGTATAATAGAAGTAAAAGTAGCAGTAATATTAGCAATATAATAGTAGTATTATAGAAGTATAGTATTAGTAAGTGATACTAAAAATAATAATTATATATTAACTAATAGAAGTAGGATACTAGTAGTATAATAGTAATAGTAGCAGTGTACTAGCTGTTGTATAATAATATTGTAGTAGTCACTAATAGTTCTAACAATAATAATATGTTAGTCATATAGAAGTAGCATAGTAGTAGTAATAGTATAATTATAGTATATTATAATAGTATGTAATTGTGGTATAGTATTAGTATGATATAGTAATAGTACTAGCAGTAGTGGTATATAAAAAATATAATAGTAGTATAATAGTACTATAATAGTATGATATAATAGTATAGAATTGTAGTATAGTATTAATACAGCATAATAGTAGTACAAGCAATAGTAGTATAAAAGTAATAGTAGGAATAGTAGTTACAGAATATAGTAGTAGTAGTATAATAGTACTAGAGTAGTAAGTAGAAGTAGAAATAAAATAAGTATATTAGTAATATATAAGTAGTATATTAATAGTAGTGGTATAATAACTATAATATGATAGTAGCAGTAATAGTATGGTAGTATCAGTATACTATTAATAGTAGTATAATAGTATAGTAGTAGTACTAGTTTTAATATGATAGTATTAATATAGTAGTATTAGTTACATAATAGTAGTAGTATTATATAAGTAGTAGTATAGTAATAGTAATACTAGTATATTAGTTGTAATAATATACTAGTAGAAGAACTATACTAGGAGTAGTAGTATAATGGTAGTATTCTAGTAGTATTATATTAGTATTATAATAGTAGCATCAAATTAGTAGTGCTACTAGTAGTAGGAAAATAGTATGCTAGTATAATATTATAATAGTAGTATTATAGTTATACTATTGTAATTTAGTATTAGTAGTAATAGTAATAGTTATAGTGGTACTATAGTGGTAGTAGTTGTAATATTAGCAACCATAATATAATAACAATAATAATAGTAATAGTAGTGATAATAGTCATAGTACTAATATAGTAATGCGAATGCAAGTATAATAGTCTTTGCAATACAATAGTAGTATTAATAGTATAATAATAATAGTATAGTTATAGCAGTACATTACAAATAATAGTAGTATACTACCAATAGTAGTAGTATGGAACTATTAATATAGTAGTAGTATAATAGTAGTAGTATTGTCGTACTAATGATATAATAGTATAATAGTAATGTAATAGTATTACAATAGTAGTATAATAGTAGTACTATTTGTAATAGTATAATTATTATAAAATGGGAGTATAACAGTAGTATAGTAGTAGTAATAGTAAAAACAGTATATTTGTAATAGTACGAGTATTAGTAGTCTTTGTAGCATAGTAGTATCAGTACTAATAGTATAAAAATAGCAATATACTAATAATAGTAGTATATTATAAATAATAGTATGGTATCAATAGTAATAGTATAGAACTACTAGTATAGCAGTAATTGTAGTAATAGTATAATTGTAGTACTAGTAGTAATAGTATAGCAGCATTAATAGTATAATAGTATACTAGTAATATAATATTATTAAAATAGTAATATAGTAGTTATAACATAGGAGTATATTAGTATTATAGTATTAATATAATAGTAGTAATAGTAGAAGTAGTATAGTTGTAGTGATACTAGTGTTAGTAGTATTTGTAGTATAGTAGTAGTATTAATAGTATAATAATAAAATATAGTGGTATTAGTAGTATACTACTAATAGCAGTATAGAACTATTAGGCTAGTGGCAGTATAGTTGTTGTAGTACCATTAGTAGTATAATATTAGTACAATAGTATAGTAATAATATAAGAGTGTTATAATAGTAGTAATACTTGTAGTAGCATAGTAGTTATAAGGTGGGAGTATAGTAGTAGTATACTAGTAGTAGTAGAAATTGTATAATAGTATTAGTACAATTGTTCATTAGAAATAGTAATAATAATAGTATAGTTGTCGTACTATTAGTATAGTAGTAGTATATTAGTATAATAGAAGCACTAGAGTTCCAATTTAGTAATAGTAGTATTAGCGGGAGTAGTATAGTAGTAGTAGTTATAGAAGTAATATAAAAGTATAATAACAATATAGTTGTATAGTAGTAGTACAATAGTAGTAATATTATATTAGCAGTAATAATAGAGTAGAATGGTGGTGGTAGTTGTGTGGTTGTACTATAGTACTATATTAGTAGAAGTTGTATAATAGTAATAGTAAAATAGTACTAATACACTAATAGTATAGTAGTATGATAGTAGGAGTAATAGTAGTAATGATATAATAATAGTATAATAATAGTATTAGTACTATAATAGTCATATGGTAATAGTCATAGTATAATAGTAGTTGTTGTAAAATAATACTATAGTAGTAGTAATAGTAATATATTACTTGTAGCGGCTGTAGTATAGTTGTACTAGAGTTGTAGTAGTATAATAGTAATATAGTAATAGTAGTAATAGTATATGAGTAGTGTAGTAGTATAATATAGCAGTATAGTCATATATCGTAGTAATATAGTAATATAGTAGTAGTGGAATAGTTGTAATGTACTAATAGTATTATACCAGTATTTGTAATGGTACGGTATACAGTAGTAGCGGTAGTATTGTACGATTATAGTAGTAGTATAGTAGTAATAGTGATAGTAATGATAAAATAGTTATAATAGTATAGCAGTAGTACAAGAGTAGTAAGATAATAATATAGTATAGTTGTGTAGAATGGTAGTATGGTATTAGTATACTATAGTAGTAGTAATAACAGTACTAGTAATATAGAAATAGTAATAGTAGAACTAATATAGTATTATGATTTTACAGTAGTAGTAGTATAGTAGTACTATTGTGCTAATAGTATTATACTAGTATAGTATAGTAAAAGTATAGGATTATAGTAGAATAGTATAATATAATAGTGTAGTTGTAGTCTAGTATATTGTTGTAGTATAATAGTAATATATTAGCATTATTAGTAATAGTAGTATAGTATTATAGCAATATAATAGTATAATACTAGTAGGAGAGTAGTGGTATTGTAGTATAGTAGTAGTAATAGTAATAATCGCAGTAGTGGTGTGGTAGTAGTATTATAAGTATTATAACAGTAGCAATATAATAGTAACAGTATAATAATAGTAGTAGCATAGTAGTGATAGTCACAATATAGAAGTAATTGTAATATAATAGTAATAATAGTTATGTTGTATTAGTAACCTAATAGTACTATAGTTGTAGTACTAGTATTATATTAGTAATATTATAGTATAGTAGTAATATAGTAGTAATATAGTAGTACTATAGTAGTATAATAGTACAAGCCTTATAGTAGTAGCAGTATAGTGGCATTATGTTAGTAGTAGTGGCATAGTGATATACTATAATGGTAGTGATATTGTGGTAGTATAAAAGCAGTAGTAATATAGAAGTAGTTTAATAGTATTGTACAACAGTATAGTAGTGGTATACTATAGTAAAAGTTCTACTACTATTACTACTGTACCACTACTATTACTATAGTACTACTACTTACCGCTACTATGTTTCTACTACTAATATACAACTACTGCTCCAAATATAGTAGTATTGTACTACTATTTGCATGCCTCTACTTCTAATATCCTATATTATTGCTACTATTATACTACAACTATTATACCACTACTATGTTACTATACTATTATTGTAAAATACTACTCTCACTAATATATTGCTACTAATGAATTATTACTACTATTACTAGTACTATTTTTATGCTTGATGATACACTGAGTTGAAAAATAGCGAAACCAAAAGCAAAGAGGAGTAAGATACTACTATCACTAATATACTGCTACTAATTAATTATTACTGCTATTACTAGTGCTACTTTTATGCTTGATGATACAATGAGTTGAAAAATAGCAGAACTAAAAGCAAATAGGAAACTAACCCACATGATGAATCACTAAATGAGGTTACTAGGCTTTTAGACTTGAGACCATTATCTTAGGTGATGTCGCTGATGTCAAGTCACCTCAATAGTATCATTGTAGTCCATCTAGGAAAATCTCATATCATGTCCTATGGGAAAATTTAGCAAGCTCAATGTATATAT